>QXTE01000120.1:1209166-1277480 GCA_003942145.1 Platysternon megacephalum
GTGCACCCTCTCTCCCCCGGTGTGCAATGGCTTGCACACTTCTCGGGCCGAGTGCACCCTCTCTCCCCCGGTGTGCAATGGCTTGCACACTTCTCGGGCCGAGTGCACCCTCTCTCCCCCGGTGTGCAATGGCTTGCACACTTCTCGGGCCGAGTGCACCCTCTCTCCCCCGGTGTGCAATGGCTTGCACACTTCTCGGGCCGAGTGCACCCTCTCTCCCCCGGTGTGCAATGGCTTGCACACTTCTCGGGCCGAGTGCACCCTCTCTCCCCCGGTGTGCAATGGCTTGCACACTTCTCGGGCCGAGTGCACCCTCTCTCCCCCGGTGTGCAATGGCTTGCACACTTCTCGGGCCGAGTGCACCCTCTCTCCCCCGGTGTGCAATGGCTTGCACACTTCTCGGGCCGAGTGCACCCTCTCTCCCCCGGTGTGCAATGGCTTGCACACTTCTCGGGCCGAGTGCACCCTCTCTCCCCCGGTGTGCAATGGCTTGCACACTTCTCGGGCCGAGTGCACCCTCTCTCCCCCGGTGTGCAATGGCTTGCACACTTCTCGGGCCGAGTGCACCCTCTCTCCCCCGGTGTGCAATGGCTTGCACACTTCTCGGGCCGAGTGCACCCTCTCTCCCCCGGTGTGCAATGGCTTGCACACTTCTCGGGCCGAGTGCACCCTCTCTCCCCCGGTGTGCAATGGCTTGCACACTTCTCGGGCTGAGAGTCCACTTTACACCCCCTCCCAACGTGCAAAGCCCTTATGCCCATCTGCATCTGAGGGGATGACTGGTACTGGTGTCTGATGCCCCCAGCATGTGATGCTGTATCTGGGATACCATGTTGCCCCACAGGCTGCCCCAGCCTTGTGAAGACCCAACAGATGGCTGAGAGATTTCTCTGTGTGATGCATGGGCCACAGGCTTGTTACCAACCTGACCCTCTTTAGGGCAGGTGTCCGTGCTCCCCAGCTGTCATTCTCCGGCTGGAAGAGGGTTCCCCTTGGCCTAGCCCCCTGGATTTTGGGGTAATTGAAATCCTGGTGCCTGATGCTGTGGTTCTGGCCCATATCCACTGGGCACCGCGCATCGGCTTCACAGCTGGGGTGGAATGTGCTGTGTTGAGCCCAGTCCGTGGGGCAGTGGCCTTTTTTAACGGCATTGGGGATCAGCTGTACCAGCGAAACTGGCTCCGGGTCAGTAGGGGTGTTGCAGGTGCCTGGTTGAGTGCGATTGGTGTGCCCGGCCCGGCACAAGTCCCACTATATGGTGTGGTCCCGGGTGAGTCTATAATCCAACAACAAGTATATGGAGGGGAAAACAGAACCATATTTACATGGGTGCAACCTTGCAAAATCAGCCCTTGTACAATAATCTACCCACTCGAGGGGTGGGAAAAACCAAGGGTGCTATCTGGTTTCATGAGAATGCTGCACCAATCTAACCCATGGCCTTTGGCTACGCGACAAATGCTTTGCTGGACTAGATACACTGGAAGTAGGGTTGCCAACTTCCTAATCACACAAAACCGAACACCCTAGCCCCGCCCCTTCTCCAAGGCCCCGCCCCTTCCCTCTCCCCCCACCCTCACTCACTTTCACCGGGCTGGGGCAGGGGTTAGGGTGCAGGAGGGAGGTGAGGGCTCTGGCTGGGGGTATGGGCTCTGGGGTGGGGCCAGGGATGAATGGTCTGGGGTGCAGGAGGGGGTGCGGGCTCCAGCTGGGAGTGTGGGCTCTGGGGTGAGGCCAGGGATGAGGGGTTTGGGGTGCAGGAGGGGGCTGGGGCAGGGTGTTGGGGGGCTGTAGACTCTGGGAAGGAGTTTGGGTGCGGGAGGGGACTCCAGACTGGGGCGGGGGGGTTGGAGTGCGGGGTCCCAGCGGCGCTTACTGCAGCTCCCAGGAAGTGGCCGCCGGGTCCCTGCAGCCCCTAGGTGCGTGGGCAGCCAGCAGGCTCTGCGCGCTCAGCTGCCCTCGTGTTTGCAGGTGCCGCCTCCGCAGCTTCCATTGGTCGCGGTTCCCGGCCAATGGGAGCTGCGGAGCTGGCACTCAGGGCGCGGGCAGTGCGCAGATCCTCCCTGGCTGCCCATATGTCCAGGGGCCGCAGGGACCCAGCAGCTGCTTCCAGGAGCTGTGCGGAGCTAGGGCAGGCAGGGAGCCTGCCTTCGCCCCGCTGCACCACCGACCGGACTTTTAATGGCCCGGTCTGGGGTGCTGAACGGAGCCGCCAGGATCCCTTTTCAACTGGCCTTCCGGTCAAAAACCGGATGCCTGGCAGCCCTAGCTGGAGAGTCCCCTAGCGCAGATGCAGCATGTGCTGGCAGAAGGAGTTTTTCTGGCGCCATAGTAACACCACCTCCCCAAAGGACATTAGCTACGCCACCGGGAGTGCTCTCTGTCAGCATAGCTGCGTCTACACGAGCATTTGCAGTTTTGCTAGGGTGGGTGTTTTTCACACACTCCCTGACCGACATAGCCATGCTGAAAAATATTGCAGTGTAGACCGGGCTAAGGTGTGACCTGGAACAGATTTAGTTAAACCAGTGGCACCTCAGTGTGGACATGCTTGTGTTGGATTAAGAGTGGCCTTTTTTCAGGTTAGCTCAAGTCAGCTCAGAACTGATTTGGTTTAAACAAAACTGAAATAAAAAATGATTTAAGCTAGACTGGTGTCGCTTTCCCATGTAGACGGGCTTCCTTTGTCCCTCTGGAAGAGGGAACCTGCTTACCCTGGGTGATTAGAAAGACAAGGCTGTGTTATTGGAAGTATGCTTTCCTTCCCAAACCATGTCTTGGAGCTGCTTGTGTTATCTTCGATGTGTGTGCATAACCTGTCGGGAAGGCTTAGATGTGGGTGTGATACCTGATTAAAAACAGCAAGGTGCAACTATGGCCAAAGGTTTCTGCACAGTTCAGCTTCTGAAGCAGCTAACTTTCTCCAGCTCGGCGTGGAGCTACCTTTCAGATTTAGGACTTAAAGTCCATCTGAAATGACAGATCTGTTGTCGGGAGACTTGATGATGGCTGAATTCAGGGGCACTGCTAGGCCTGCTGTCTGTTGTAACCAGGTTCCTGACGTATTTAGCTTTGTGGTTCGAATGGACACGGCTCAGGTTAAAAATCATATTTTTTAAAAAGTCCTCTTCGTTACTTCTGATTGGAAAAAGCTGGTTTTCTTTTCGCCAGGGTAGCCTCTGAAGCGTCACTCTCGATAACCCAGGGGAACAGACTTGTTGCCGGCACAGAGTGCCCGAGGACAGCAACAGCGGGGGTTCGTTGCCCGGTGTGCTTCGCGCCAATGAACACACCAGGGTGGAGAAGCAAACAAAGTTTATTTGAGATCTCAAAGCGGTGCAAGGAGACTGACCCGTCTCAGATCAAGCACACAGACACAAACAGTTTCTCTCTTTTATACTTTACTCTAGCTAAGTTCTTCCCTCTCCCCTCCACTCCCCCCTCTCCCCCTTCCTTCCCTTACAGCAGTTACACACTCAGCAGGTAGTAAATACCTTCAAGCAGTTAAGTCATTACCTGTGAGGACAAGACTAGATCATTAGCAAAGACTGTCCTTGATGTACTATCTTGTCCCTATTCCCTTGACCTGCTAATCCCCCCTTTAGCCAGGATCCTGCAAGCCATATAATTACCGCTTGGAACCGGTGTGCTGGGGTGCAACTGATAACCGGTTGTGTACTCGGCTGTTTATACATCCCAAATGTCTGCACCTGGCTTCTGGGGTCGACTAGAGTTAAAACATGGAGAGACTTTGGTTCACTAGGTTTGTTTCACTAGGCCTGGCACAGGGAGATTATGCCTAGTGACACCAACAGACTGGCAAATTTCACTTTGAAATTCGAGTCACTTCCACGTCTCTATCTCCACTGGAGTGCCGCAAGGAAATCCAGTGCAAGATGTCCTGCTGCAAACTTTTAAAGGCACAAATGTTTTAAACATCAAAGTTTTGTTAAATTAGTGTTTAACTCTGAATGTTCAGGTCTAAACTGACGGTTCCCCCTTTTATAAGCCAGTGTTTAAAAAGAACCCCTTAGAAATTTGAAACTGAGAACTGCCTCTTCCAAAGTCTCCCTCCCCTCCCCCACCCGTGTGCAAGCTGTCTCGTTATTGTAGGGTTGTTCATGAGCTCTAGCAGCGACTGAACGTGGCAGATGCAAAGTGTTAGAAGCATCTCTATCACTGGAGACAGGGGATGGATCACTCAATGATTTACCTGTTCTGTTCATTCCCTCTGGGGCACCTGGCACTGGCCATTGTCGGTAGACGGGACACTGGGCTAGATGGACCTTTGGTCTGACCCAGTCTGGCCGTTCTTATGAAGACTTCTTCATACTTTTATTTCTAAAATGTGTGTGGTACGTGCGCAGATCTTACTGCGTTTAAAGGTGAATTGCACTTCTAATGCCCCATAAATTGTCTTGTACACATTAAAAATATATTGAGCCAGATTCATGCATGGGGGGACCAGGTGCAAGCCACTGTTCCCTCTAAGCTGTGCGTGTGTGCGCGCGCACCCAGATCCTAAACCCCGCGCACACGGCAAAACACCGCACACACAAAAATTTGCACAGAAGAAATTTTTTGCGCACACGGCCTGTCAAAAATTAGAGAGAACATTGGGTGCAACCCTATTAACATCTATTTAATGACAATTCTACTGTAATTTCTGAAGAGCTGCTAACGTGTCCAGTGTGTACAACTAAATAACACAGTCCTTGCCCAGAGGAGCTTGAAATCTTAGCAGGAGCTCCTATAACCTAAAAGGAAATCCTTACTTTACACAGGGCCCAATTAGCCTGCGGGACTCATTGCCACAAGCAAATGATGGAGGCCAAGAGCTCAGCAGGTTTCAGAAAGGATTTCTTTGCGATTTAGATGGATCACCGAAAATCCATAGTTCAAATAAGATAAACTCGAGGGCTGTAAATCATCCAACTAACTAACTAATGGGTTAGGATGCAGCTGCCCCTGTGAACGGGTTATTCCATAGTTGTCCATTACAAAGACTTTGCATCTTCCCCTGAAGACACTAGCCAGTCAGACGGGCAGGAGAGTGGACTAGATGGACCATTGATGTTGTTAATACCAGAGTTGCGTAGGGGGCAATTGGGATGAGCTCTGTTGTGCCAGTGGCCATACAAACATAAAAGGCAGCTGCAGTGCCAAGAAACCACAATCTACGTTGACCAGCCACCGGGTGGAAAGGGAAGCAGAGGTGAAGTGGTAACATGTCCAAGGCTGCCCAGCAAGTCGGTTCTAGATCTGGGACTAGAACGCAGCCTTGCCGACGCGCAGTCCAGTGCTCTCCCCACTAGACCACGCTGCCTTGCTCTGTGGCCCGGCGATTCCTGTTCTGCTGGGAAGATGGGGGGGGGGGGGGTCTTGCAGAAGACAGCATCGCCCTGCCCGGGGGAAGGGGGAAGCTGAGCCCGCTTAACCCAGCCCTGGCCCAGTTAGTGGTGAGCTTTAAGGTAACTTGAGACAACGCTGGCCTGGCTGAGACCCGCTCTGAGTGGGAGCGAGAGACTTCCTGGTTCTCTGAGCGATCCCTGCCCCATTCGCACCACCCAGGCAAGGTGAATGCAATTAACCAGCTCAGCTGTGTACCTGCCCAGCCTTCCGCCTGAGGCTCAGCACGGGGGAGCTGGGGAGAGGATCTCTGGATCTGCCAGGTTGTTATAGTAATTGCACTTGTTGCCATGGCTGCATGTGTGAAAGGGGAAGATCCCAAGATGAATCCAAGGAAGGCCACTCCATAGACAAAACCTGTTCTGGTGCTGCCGTTCTCTGGACCCCGTCCTCGCCCAGGGTCTGGTTATCGTCCTCACTCTGCCCTCTGATGGTTTGCTTGTAATCTGTTTGAAGAGACACTTGGCAGGGAGGAAGGGACCCCTTCACATTCCCGGTGCATGGGAGCAAGGCAAACGCCCGTTGTGGGAGAGGAAGTCTGCCTGGTAGGTGTCTTGTGCAACGGTGTAGCCATGCAGAGAGCACATCCCGCTCTAATAAATCCAGATTACAAACCGAAAGTCTCCTGGGCCCGGATCCTCCAAGGTATTCAGGCTCCTCACTTCCATCCTCATCCACAAAGGTCCGTTGATTTCTGTGGAAGTGAGGAGCCTAAATACGTCGTGGATCTGGCCTTCGGCGCCCCTGCTGATGCAGAACCAGAGACTGAGTGAGATTTTTCAGAAGCGCTTAAGGGAATTGAGCACCCGACTCTTGCTGGCTTTCAGTGGGTGCCTAATTACCTTAGGCACTAAAAGTACCACAGTGATCATCCGCTCTGAGATCCTGCATAAGAGGCTGGAGAATTGCACCGTTCCTAGCCCCCTTTCAGGCTGCTCTGGTGTCTGCAGTAGGTAGCAGAGGCTTTGCAGCTGCCCTTTAGGAATAGCCGAGCCATGGGGATGCTTGTTGGATGGTGCAGGTCTGTGGGGCACTGGGCATGCTTAGCCCCTGATCCTCTGCATGGAGCCCTACAGGTCTGGAGAGCTGCCTGCACTGAGCTTGTCATCACAGGATCAGGGCCGTATTCAGCGAGGTAACACAGCGCTGCCTCTTAAACAATAGACTGCATCCCTGGCGTTTGCATTCAGGTCAAATGTATCCTGAACGTGGGTGGCATCATACCAGCCTTGTTGTGCTCTGCAGGATGCCTGGGTTCATGGATGGTGGGGGTGTTTCTCCTTTCAGTAGGCTGGGAAGGGACTCTGGCTGCATGCAAGCGAAAACAGAAAAGCTTAATTGAGCCTCATGCTTCAGGACTTGAGTTGGTAACCTGCGAGTCTAGCAGAAATCTCTCCCTTCCTCCACTTCCCCCCAAGAGACCTCGCCCGCAGCATTGCACAACTCTGGAGGACCTGGGGATTACAGTGGACGAGAAGCTGGATATGAGTCAGCAGTGTGCCCTTGTTGCCAAGAAGGCTAACGGCATATTGGGCTGCATTAGTAGGAGCATTGCCAGCAGATCGAGGGAAGTGATTATTCCCCTCTATTCGGCACTGGTGAGGCCTCACCTGGAGTATTGCGTCCAGTTTTAGGCCCCCCACTACAAGAAGGATGTGGACAAATAGGAGAGAGTCCAGCGGAGGGCAACGAAAATGATTAGGGGGCTGGAGCACATGAGTTATGAGGAGAGGCTGAGGGAACTGGGCTTGTTTAGTCTGCAGAAGAGAAGAATGAGGGGGGATTTGATAGCAGCCTTCAACTACCTGAAGGGGGGTTCCAAAGAGGATGGAGCTCGGCTGTTCTCAGTGGTACCAGATGACAGAACAAGGAGCAATGGTCTCAAGTTGCAGTGGGGGAGGTTTAGGTTGGATATTAGGAAAAACTTTTTCACTAGGAGGGTGGTGAAGCACTGGAATGGGTTCCCTAGGGAGGTGGTGGAATCTCCTTCCTTAGAGGTTTTTAAGGTCAGGCTTGACAAAGCCCTGGCTGGGATGATTTAGTTGGGTTTGGTCCTGCTTTGAGCAGGGGGTTGGACTAGATGAACTCCTGAGGTCCCTTCCAACCCGGATATTCTATGATTCTATGAACCTGCTGGTTGCGTTTATAGGGGAAGGGCTGCCTTCCACTGGGGCCGGAGCAGCATGATGGAGTGAATGGGCCAGTGAGCCTGACCCCATGGAGCAATCTACGGCTCGTCCGTAGAAGGTGTCTGCGCTGGGGGTGTTACACTGAAGCATGTCCCTAGTGCAGACGTGGTGGAGGGGTGTCCCGTAGGACTTGCATTGTCTGCATTGGAAAGAGGGGACGGTGCTCTGCAGAGTGTGATTGTGGTGCGGGATGACTGGAGTCTCCTGCCTGTGGGGCAGGTACGATATGGATGGGGGTGCGCCTCTCCTGGGCCTTGGCGACGCAATTCAGCCCTGACCTGGAGGGGCCAACTCTAGGGGTTAGAGTTCAGTCTGCATGGCCCGTTTGGTCTGGGGTGTGGCTGGGAACTGCACTGAGACCTTCCAAACTCATTTCATGTGTGCTGGGGATGGTTACTACGGACCTGAGCTGAAGCCACACCAGCAACCTAGAGGTGCAGGGTTCTCTCTGCCTTTAGCCAGAGCCAGCCAGTCTGTCCTGCACGCCCTTCTAAGGGGATCATCTTCCATGTCTGACTTCCAAAATAAACAGAGCCCCCCCAGCCTGAAAGCGTCCCGTGTGAATGGGTGTTTGGGCTGCACGGTGGAGCACGGAGCAAGGCAGACAGCTGGCTACGGCTGGGCCAAACAGACACACAGGCTGGTTCTCCACCTACTCTCATCTGGCCCTGTAATGTCTCTGCTGGTGATAGCAATGGGAGGGAGACAGCTGGTAATATTGTGGGGAAGGGGGAGAAAGAAATAAACTTCATCGTGTATCATGAATGTCAGTGTTTGCCAGAAGTGTTAGTTACCAGAATTAGCCGGGTGCTTCCAGCTAACTGGAGGTTTTGTGCTAACGTTTTCACAACCCATTCCAATGTCGCTTGGGAGAAATAATTCGCATTTAAAGATCATTCAGAGAGCATTTTCCATCCCAACGATGCCCTTTGTGTTGCCAACCTGGAGCAAGCAAAAGATGCATGAAGGAAGAGCTAGTGTAGACAGGACGGGTGTCTTGCGTCCACCATGTCGTCTAGGCATAAGCAGAGCTGCCTTCAAACTCGGTGGCTGAAGTACCTGAGCGCTAGTTCTGCTCCGGCATCCATGGGGAATCACGGCTCTGAATTTCCCCAGCCTAGAGGCACCCTGCAGAGATTTCTGAGTGGCGGAGGTGGTATTTCGCCCAGCACCTTCCTCGAGCTTTAAACCATCTTGTTAGCAGCGAGGCCTGGCTTTTCCATGGGGGCGCGGCTCCACTGGGAAAGGTCACAGCCAAACACCCTCCCCGTGCACGGTGCACAGCTGTGCACGGGACGGATCCATGCAGGAATTGCGGGTTGTGTGGGAAACGCCCGCAGCTAGTGGGCCGGTCGCAAGCCTTCCTCGAGTGCGGCTGCCTCTGCGGTTTTCAGCCCAGCAGCAGCTGCGAAGATTGAAAACTCCCCTGGCACTTGGAAGTGAGGGTAGATTTCAGGAGTCCGGGTGGGGCCTTTCCTAGAACTCTGACTCTGGAGCGGCTGCTCACCCAGCCTTGCCGGAGGGGGGGTGGCATGAGCCTATTGTGCCCTGAACTGGCACGTGTGTGCCCTTGATTCCTTAGGGGGGGGACCCACTCCAAGGTGGTGCTGATATCCGAAGATGGCAAGATCCTGGCGGAGACCGACGGGCCCTGCACTAACCATTGGGTAAGGATCACGCAGGATGTGCCAGGCGCAGCTGGGGCTAGAGGGATCCGGGATGTTGTTACTGGGCGGGGTGTGTGTGTGTGTGTGTGTGTGTGCTGGTCTAGCAGTCAAGCCTGGGGGTGATTGGTGATAGCCAGGGGGATTAATTTGCATGCCATTACCCAGAGTGCACTTCTTGTGGTCACTTTGTTACTTCTAATTTCCAAGCTCTGGGAAGAAACCAATTGGCCCCCACTAGGCCAGCAGCGAGCCCGTGCGTTTAACCCCTGCTGCGCTGGTTGAGTTACAGCCGGACGGGGAGCGCAGACTCGTAGAACCAGTTAGGCGGACTAACATCGCGCCCTTGGTCCTCGGCCTGATGCCCCACCGAGAGAGGGGGGGCTAAAACCCAAGCCCCCGGGCTGCCTGGAGGTGTCTGAAGTCCAGATCTCCGTTCTCATGCTCCGTCTTCAGAATGGGCCCAACCCCGTTGAGATGTTTGGGGGTGTGGAAAGGTGGGACCCTGACTGACAGGGCTGGGCTGGCAAAAGCCCCTCGTGTAGATGGAGCTACGCCAGCCCACCTGTGCTTTTGCCAGGATAACGGGGGGACGTTGGGGTCGGCCTGGAATAAGCGGTCCCAGCGCAAGCACGGTTTGGCTGGCATAAGCTGCATCCACACTAGGCTCCTAGTGTGGCCTGCTGTGGTGATGGGCATGAAACACCCCCCCCTCCTCCCAGAGATCGCTGAGCCAAGCACTTCTGGGCGGGAAGGGGGAATGCCTGGCTCTGGTCTGGGGGGGTTAGCACGGGAGCAGCTTGTCCCCAGCAAGCAGAAGGGTTTAATGAGAAATGTTTGTTGTCCTCCCTCCTCCCCGGCTAGCTGGTCGGCTCGGACAAATGCCTGGAAAGGATCAACGAGATGGTCAGCGAGGCCAAAGGGAAGGCAGGTGCCAACCCGCAGGTTCCCCTCCGCTCACTGGTGAGTTACCCGGCTCTGCGCCGTGCGCTGCTCAGGAGGGGAGGGAAGGCGGGGCAGGGGCGGGAGGCTGGTCCTATGACTAAAGCACAGGCCAGGAGATCGGGGCCCTGTCTCAGACTGAGTCCTTGGGGTGTCATTTCCCCGCTGGAGGGTGCCAGGGGAGGACCTCTGCCCAGTGCTCAGCGAGTGTCAGGAAAGCGAATGGCGGGCGGGTCTGAGGAACGAGATGCAGAACAACGTGGGAAACGCTGTCTGCTCAACAGGAGGCCCAGCAGGCTAGGAACTGCAGGATCCACAGCTGGGGCGGGAGGGGCGCGCAGCTCTGCTTTGTCGGACTCACGCGGCGTGTCTGGGCGCAGGGGCTGTCTCTGAGCGGGGGGGAGCAGAAAGAAGCCATCAAGAAGCTCATCGAGCAGCTGCAGACCCGCTTCCCGCAGCTGAGCGAGAACTACTACATCACCACGGACGCCATCGGGGCGATGGCCACGGCCACCGACCACGGCAAGGACCACGCGCGCCCGGCGGGGGGCAGGAGGGTTCGGAGGGCTGGGTCCTGCTGGGGTTGGTGACTGGGGGAAGCCACGTGGAAACTGACACTATTATCCGCCTCCCGTTTGGAGCCGCTTTGTTTCCGAGGCTTGGGTGGTGGCGTGGGAAGCTGCCCTAGTGGGGGTCTGAGCCCCGGCCTTCTGCCCCGAGGGGCTACGACGGGGATTCTCATGGGGGGGACCCTAGAGGAGTGAGGCACCGCTGATGGGCAGTGTGGCCCTGTAAACTGGGTGGTCTGCCCCGCTAAGGGCCTGGGGCCAGCCAGCCTGTCCTGGGGCAGAGCCCCCTGAAGCCGTAGCTTGCCAGTGTCAGGTCACGCTGCCTGATGAGCGCCTGATTCCTACAAAGACTGAAAGAGCCCCCCGGGGGCAGGGCCACGGGAGCGGTTTGCTGCAGGTTGTCGGTGCAGCCAGCGTTACCTTGCAGGAAGGGTCTGAACAGGCCCTGGGCGCAGCGTTAACCCTTCTAGGGCTGGGGAGACCGGCAGGCAGCCTACCAGTCCTGTTGCACCTCCCAGTCCGGCAAGTAACACGCGAGAGCTCTGGCAGTACCACCACTAGGGGGAGCCCTTGTGGTCTCGCCGGTACTTGTGAGAGCACGGGGTAGAACCGGTCCGGCCGCAAGGGAAGCCCAGCGATCAGGCCTGCGTGCTCCTTGCTGTGTGCGGAATAGCGTCGAAAGGGAACGACTGGCTCACGTGGCACTGGCCAGGCTCCAGGGGTGGGAGACTAGGGAAACCTCGGGAGCAGGGGTTCGTGGGCATGGAGCGTGGGACGGCTGGGAGAGCGACCCAGCCAGGGTTACTGGGCTCGGCTGGCGCTGGGCCAGCCTCATGGGTGGGCAGCTGCCCAGGGTGCCGCGGTCAAGAGGCAAGGAGCGGAGCAGGCCAGGGATGCGAGCCTGCAGAAGGGAGCTTGGGGCAATGAAGGGGAGGGAGAGGCAGCAGGGCCTGGGAGTGATCGGGGGGTGGGGAGCCCGGAGAGGCAGCGGGGCCCAGGGGAGGTGGGGGAACTCAGGGGGGGCAAAATACAAGTTCGCCCAGCGTGCCATTTTCCCTAAGGCTGGCCCCCAGTCACCTGTTGGCCCTTCCCTCTCCCCCGTAGGTGGCGTGGTGCTGATCTCGGGAACCGGTTCCAACTGCAAACTCATCAACCCCGACGGGTCGGAGGTTAGCTGTGGAGGGTGGGGTCACATGATGGGAGACGAGGGGTCAGGTAAGACCCGGGGCGCGTCTCCTCGCCGAGGAGTTCTGGGGACAATGGGGCTGGGTGGAGGGGGGCCTGGGCCAGCGGCTAGCTGTGTCTGATTGTTCCTGAGCCTGAGGGTGTCTCTCATCCCACCCTCCTCGCCGCCCGGCTGTGCCAGAGCAAATCTGAGTCCTCAGCCAAAGGGCCTCTCGAGGGCTAATGGCCGTGCCAGGGCCCGGGAGGGGGCTGTTCCTTGCCCAGCGGGGAAGGGCAGCTGACGCAGAGAGGCTGGAAATCTCTCAGCGAGTGGCTAGCAGGGCCAGGAGTCCCTGGCTCTCAGATGAGAGGTGGCCTGGAGCGATGTATTGGCCTGCAGCGTTGTCCTTTGGGGGAGCAGTGGCAGATCAGGAATTGAAGGGTAAAAGCTCTTACGGGAACATCGCGGTTATAATAGATAACACAGGAAAGCCAGAGTTACGGTTACAAGGCACTCGGATGTAGGGAACCTAGCAGGTATGGGATCTGAACCCCCTTCATTCTGCCCCCCATGGAGGTGCCCAGAGAGAACCAGCAACTCAGGCTCCCTTTCCCATCCGTAACGGTTTCCTCTTGTCGGTGATCTCACAAATGACTGTGTTCTCTGTGTAGCCGTTCCATGGTTGGGCTGGCCCCAGCCTCCTTCGTGCTCCTACGTGCGCCATGGAAACAAACCCGATCAGACAAACGGCCAGCGGATGGCCGCGCCAGATTCTGTGGGGTTCTGTCGCCGGCAGTTCTTTGCGTCTTGCAGAATCGGGCCCTGTAATTTCACGTGATCTAAGTCGTGAGACATGGAGCTCGCGTCTCTGCCGTGGAGACATAAAACCGGTTATAGACCATGGGGCATGTTTTCAATTCTCCGCCTGCAAAGCTGTCCAAGTGGGCTGCTGTGGATTTCCTAAAGCTCTTGCTCTGAAAATAACCCTTCTTAGGGCTTGTCTGCATGGGGAATCTATTCTGGAATAAGGTAGGTGTGAATTTAAAGGGCTGCTGCTACCCTGGTCAGTTTCCCCATGTAGATAAGCCCTTAGAGTAGCTATGAAAGGAGCGAAGATGGGAGGCTGGTGTTATGAAGGGGGCAGAGTTAAGGTTACCTGGGTGCTTTCCCTACTTTCTAATGTTTGGGTTTCTTGTCACTGTTGCCTGTTAATGCTCAATTTCCTGGCTCTGTACTGGTGGCTTCTGGGTACCTCCAGCATCCTCGCAAGGGTATTTTACTGACCTGTCCTCTCCACCGTAACCAAGTCCATTATTGGCACTGCTGGATCTGGGTCTGGCAGCCGCTCAGCTCTGGGTCGGGGCAGCCAAGCCTAACCACCCGCCTCTTGCGGCCTCTGTTCTGCAGCTTTCTGGATCGCGCACCAGGCCGTGAAGATTGTGTTCGACTGCCTGGACAACCTGGAAGTGCCGCCCCACGACATCGGCTACGTCAAGCAGGCCATGCTCGATTACTTCCAGGTACCTGGCCGAGCGGGCGCGGCTCGAGGCGGGGAGATGGGGCCAGGCTGGGTCTGGCGACTCAGAGGGGCGGAGAGCCTGACGCTTGGGTGGGTGCTTGGCACCTCTTGTGATCAGGGCCCTGGGGAATAGCTGTTGGTCTCCTGCTTCTCCAGAGCCCTCTGAAGGGCGCTGCTGGGGGGGCATGCAGCGTGGCACGCGCCGGCTTCTCTCCTGGGCACGCTCGCCCGTGGGAACGCATGCAGCCTGGCCCCCTGGAGTGACCACGCCTGGGTTAAAGAACGCAGGGGCCCTGTGCCCCCACCTTCCATAACTAGACAGCAAAGCACCCCTACCCCATACATCCCGCACCCCCACAGAGAGCCCCGTATGCCCCTCTCCACCTCACCCCACACACAGACCCCCGAATGCCCCCTCTCCATCAGCCCCCACTTGTCCTGACAGCCCCCCCCATCCCAGCCGCCTACGTCCCACTCACCACAACCCCGAATACCTCGGTGCCATGCCCCCCCACTCCTCCCCCAACATCTCCCACCGCCCCCCACTCACTCCCAACATTCTCCACTCGCCCCATCCTCCCCCCCGCCAACTCCCTCCCCCCAAATGCTCCCCACTCACCCCGTGGCCCCTAACAACTTGTCCCAGCCCCTCACCCGCTACCCTGGGACCTTCCTGGCCACTCTCTGGTGCCCTCAACCCCACCGGCTTAGACTTCATTCCCATCCGGAATTAGCGTGGCTCCTCCCGATCCTGGCCACGCAGCCCTGCGCCGCTCGAGTTTGGTACGGCCGTCCCTCCATGCGCCGGGTGGGGAATGGTGGTAACGCCCCCAGCACAAGGGATTGGGGGCAGCCCCCAGGCTTGGCAGCCATCGGTACAGGAGGGAGGGGGGCCTGGCTCGGGGGGCTGGGTCTAGGTCACCCTTTCAGGCTTGCGCTCGCCAGTCGCTGCCTGGTGTCTCCCTGTCCCCCATGGTAAAACCGCCACCGTTCCCACGCGCCGTGTTGCCATGGGTACCTGGAGCTGAGTGTACCGGCAGACTGGGGGTGGCTGGCATGGGGATGCTGGTTTCTCAACGGCAGCCCCCACAGTCTGAGTAAGGGACCCTGAGCAGAGGGTCAGGCTCCAGCCTGCGCTCCGGCTATAGGCACACGCATCACCCCTGCGTATCTTGTGTCCCCGCAGATCTCTGACAGGATGGGCCTCCTGACGCATCTCTACCGGACGTTCGAGAAATCCAAGTTCGCGGGATTCTGCCAAAAACTAGCAGAGGGTATTGGAGGGACTTTGTCCTGGGTGGTTTTGGTTAATCCTCCATTCTGGGTGATTGGGCACGTGGTAGGGCAGAGACAGCCTGACGGGAGACGCGGGCGGGACCTTGTTCAAAAGGCTGGACTAGCGGGGGAGTTGGTTGCTGCTGCTGGCTCCCAGTACAAAGAGGAGGCATCATGTGGGAGCAGAGGACCCAAACCTTGGGCAGCATCTGCAGAGCATTCACCCCCAGGAAGGAGGAGCATTGCCTGGGGGGCAGAAGGGGTGACACTGAGAGAGGGGGAAACTCAGGCTGAATATCAGAAGAATCAGACTCGGAGCCTGCCCAAGGGAAGCATTGGGGGCCTCATTGCGTGGGTCTCAACTCCCAATGTGGGGGCCGTCCCGCACCGGCTGGGAAATGGGTCTGGATGGGCTAACACAGTCTCTGCATCCCACGGGGCTGTGATATGGCTCTAGCTCTGCGCTCGGCAGTCGTGGGAGCCGACCGCGTCTCCCTGAGCGGGGCTTCCAGAGCCCCTTCTCGTCAATCTCCGGGGGGGGGGGGGGTCATCTTCCCCCCAGGTTATACAATGAGCTTCACCCACTCCCATGGACGTGCAGAGGGGGGCAGCTCCTTTCCGTGTGTGGGGCCAGAGGGGCTGGCCCTTTCCTGCCACGGCTCCACTAATGCTTGCTAATTCCTGATTGGGGTTTTTTTGCATGCCGCTGGTATGATGAGCTCTGGGTACTTTGTTAAACCAGACAGAACTGGTTAGCTGCAGCCCGTCCCTCCAAAAGCAAAGTGTCACCCCGTGTCCCCGAGAGATGGCCCTGCAACCGCACCCCGGACTGCCAGAGTTTTGACTCTGACAAGGGAGAAGAACCAGAGACTCCACGAAGTCATTCTATAGAGGTTTTTAAGGCCCGGCTTGACAAAGCCCTGGCTGGGATGATTTAGTTGGGATTGGTCCTGCTTTGAGCAGGGGATTGGACTGGATACCTCCTGAGGTCCCTTCCCTCCTTGATATTCTATGATTCTAAGTCACTAGGGACTTGGCCACTGCTCTTACGAGGCGGGCGCTCAGATACTCGGGGGGTGGGATAGAACCCGGAGACAGTGCAATATCGATCTAATTCAATATGGAAAGGGGAGGTGGCTAGTTTGGATCTGCGAGCGGGAGCCCCACTTCGCCCTGCTCTTCTTTTTGAGATGCAAGAGCCTCTTCCCTGTTATGACTCCAGGTTGTTAGTGTGCAGAGCACACTCCTGGCCGGTTAAAGGGACCCTCGTTAAACTCTTGGGGTGTTACCGGGCTGCCCGAGCCCTTGTGCTGGGTACAGCAAAGGGCATCTGATCAGAAAAGCTGATGGGGAAACTGACGCGTGCCCGTACAGCTCCATGGTGCAGATACCTAGTGTCATTTCCATGGCTTCTTCCACGCTGCTGATTGCGTGGGGGGAGCGAGGGGTTAGAACACAGCAGCTGGGAGACCGGTTCTACTCCTTGTTGGCCACAGGCTCTCTCATTTGAGTAATTGGCTTTCTGGGTCTCCGTTTGCCCCTGATTAGTGATAATGTCCCTACCTTGCTGTGGGGTTTGAGATCATCAGATGGAAGATGCTAAAGCAAATGCAGAATATCTGCCTTTGGAGGCCCCTGCTTCCACCTCAATAAGAAATTGGGGAGGGGGCTAGAATTCTCCTGATTCCAAGCTCTTAGCTTCTAGCACGTGATCCAGCCTAGGCAGTAGCGGCGCCAGCTTTGCCGGCGCCCTAGGCGGCGGCAGGTCCCGCCCCCAAATTTCTACGGGCGGCGGGGGCGCAGGCACCCCCAAAATAGCAGCACCCTAGGCAACCGCCTAGGTCGCCTAATGGGAGCGCCGGCCCTGAGCCTAGGGGTCCTGCTGTGATCCGGCTCCCTCTTCTCCGTGGACGGCCCACGATGCTTAAGACCTGTCTCGGGCAGCTGCAGACAATTCTCTAGAAAGGGTTCTGTTTCTCTGTCAATAGTCGGTGTCAGACGGCAGATTATTTGTAGCGTCGTAACGTCAGTCAAGGATCAGGGCCCCCTTGTGCCAGGCGCTGCCGAGAAGACAGTAGCCCCTGCCTCGGAGAGGTGTCACAGCCCATGTATTGCTCTGTTCCCATCACGGGCTTCGTAACTCTGCGCACTGGGATGAGGGAAATCTAAGCCTGCCCTGCAATTTCCAATAACGCGCCCTGGGGCAGCTCTGACATGGCTGAATAGGCTGCATTGCACACGGACATCGGGTGTGAAAAGTCCACCCCCCTCTCGCGGACGGGAGCAGCTCTCCTGGCCGTGTACTGGTATCTTCTCTCAAACCCTCCAGCGGTGGGGGACGGGTAGACACGCCCTGGGTCTCTACAGTGCAGGGTGTAAATTAGCCACCTCTCTAATCCCCTTTTGGTCTGGGTCACTCAGCTCTGAGACTCTTCCCCCTCGGGCTGAAGTGTCCCAGGCACGTGCTCTGCCCCCTTCGTTAGAGAGTTCGAGCCAAATCCCTTTGGCCGCTTTTAAATTATCCGGGTGAAAACATTCCTCGTAAATCGGCTGCTGTCTCTCTTTATGGATGGGAGCAAGACCAGCGGTATTCTAACCGGAATCGCTCCCCCTTGTGGCAGGAAGGGAACCTGCACTTGTGGCTGGTAACGCGAACGCCCATCTGTAGCCACCACGGACCCTGTTTTACTTCTCTTCTCCTGCTCAGGTGCCCAAGCGGGGGACCCTCTGTGCTGTCACATTTTCAACAAGGCCGGGGAAGTCCTGGCTCGACACATTGTAGCTGTGCTGCCAAAAATTGACAAGGTAACCACCGGGCGGCTGACTCCCCTGGGCCCGAAACACGCCTGGGAGATATTGCCAGTCTCCTGCTCCGGCTGTGCTGTGCAGCGTTTTGCACCGATTCTCAGCGGCGCGGGCTTGGTTTGCAACAGCTAATTCTGCTTTTCCCCCTAGAGCCTCTTCTGCGGCGAGCTGGGGCTGCCGATCCTGTGCGTGGGCTCCGTGTGGAACAGCTGGGAAATGATGAAAGAAGGTGAGCCAGAAAACCGGGCAGAGGGGGGGAGGTCTTGGGGTGAGGGTGCAGGAGTGGAAGGGATCTGGGTCCTATTCTCAGTTGTGCCCTTGGGCGAGTTACTGAGCCGTTGTGCCCCCATCCCTGCAAATGCCGAGTCTGCTGCCGTGTCCTGGCTCCCAGCTCTTGGGTCCCCGCCCTTTCGTGCGTCCAGACCACCCCCTGCCTTTGAACTGCAACAGCTGTATTGTCTCGATTGGAACGTGGCCGATTGACGCTCTTTCCCCCCCCCCCTCAGGGTTCCTCAAAGTCCTGAACCAGGCCCAGCGTCAGGAGCTGCACAGCATCTTCTCCAAGTTCACCCTCCTGAAGCTGAAGCACTCGTCAGCGCTGGGCGGCGCCAGCCTGGGGGCCAAGCACATAGGGCAGGCGCTGCCCCTGGACTACGCTGCCAATGTGGATGTCTTCTACACACACTCCTTCTAGGGCCCCGTGGGGGGCTCATCTCCTCTCCCTCCCTCCCTGCCCTGGGCAGCATCCGGCCGGGCAGCCCCACTTGTTAAATTGTTTCTTGGTGTGTGTCTCTGGCGCAGCCTTGGGGGGGGGGAGAATCTATTTACATATCGACGGGAATTGCATCTGGCTTTTTGTATCAACGTGTTTTGTAATTCGTCAATAAAAGGTAACAGACACAGCTGACTCCGTCTGTCTCCTGGGAGCAGAATCTGTTATTTATTGTAGGGCCTACAGGCCAGAAGGTGGGCCCTGCTCTGAGCTCACAGGAACAACTACAGGCCACCTGTAGCCAAATCAGCTCTATGCATTAGAGTGGGGAGCAGATAGGGTGACCAGATAGCAAGTGTGAAAAATCAGGATGGAGGTCGGGGGTAATAGGAGCCTATATAACAGGGGTAGGCAACCTATGGCATGCGTGCCGAAGGCGGCACACAAGCTGATTTTCAGTGGCACTCGCACTGCCCGGGTCCTGGCCACCGGTCCGGGGGGCTCTGCATTTTAATTTAATTTTAAATGAAGCTTCTTAAACATTTTTAAAACCTTATTTACTTGACATACAACAATAGTTTAGTTCTATATTATAGACTTATAGAAAGAGACCTTCTAAAAACGTTAAAATGTATTACTGGCACACGAAACCTTAAATTAGAGTGAATAAATGAAGACTCGGCACACCACTTCTGAAAGGTTGCCGACCCCTGGTGTAGATTAATGCAGAGAGATGAGGGACCTCCCGCTGAAGGGCATAAACACCGTAGGAGCCACCTGGCTGAATGGTGCTGTAGCAATGGTAGTAACCATTGCACCCAGGAATGAAATCTAGCCCTTGAGCAGCCCAGAGCAATGCTTCACTCTGACAATAGCTTCTCAAGCATTGAGAGTCCTTTTTATTGCAAGGTTTTCTACCCCATGTCAATGGCCAACAGTTGTAGCCTGGAGCCAGTGTGGGAGTGGCTAGACGAACCTTTGCAAATATGGTACCAACTGACTTAATTGGGAGTTAATTCAGGAAAAAAAGTTCTAGCAACTGCCCCAACCTACCACAGTAGCCTGAACTTGTGCATTGCTAATTTCATGCTTATCTCATGATGTTTAAAGACCCAACTTCCAGTCATGTGATTACAGGAGCTCTGCTTTCATTTTCATACAAAATTCAGCCCTCAGCAGTGCAGAGAAAAGCCTGAAAGCCAGGCCCAGCCCGCACGTCCAGCTCATGATTTTTGAACTCTTGTCATTGACACTGGTTATTTTATGCAGGGGACATAGCTGTGGGCAGCAGTTCAGCCCAACCTGTAAGAAAACCAAACTTGCTGTCGGAATTCTCCACCCAGCTGAGGAAGACACTCCTTGGTGGGGATTCATGATGCAGAAGAATCAAAAGAACATTCTGCAAGGGACAGGTGGACAACAGCAGAGCCAGGAGCCATCACCGTGTCAGGAGCTGTCACTCTACAATTGGATAGGCTTCTGAAATCAATGGGCAAGGATCCAGTGGGGATGGTTAATATCAGCTCTAAGGACACTGCATTGCTGGGTCTCACAGACAATAGGTCCAGGGGGCTGGAGCACATGACTTATGAGGAGAGGCTGAGGAAACTGGGATTGTTTAGTCTGCAGAAGAGAAGAATGAGCGGGGATGTGATAGCAGCCTTCAACTACCTGAAAGGGGGTTCCAAAGAGGATGGAGCTCGGCTGTTCTCAGTGGTACCAGATGACAGAACAAGGAGCAATGGTCTCACGTTGCAGTGGGGGAGGTCTAGGTTGGATATTAGGGAAAACTTTTTCACTAGGAGGGTGGTGAAGCACTGGAATGGGTTACCTAGGGAGGTGGTGGAATCTCCATCCTTAGAGATTTTTAAGCTCAGGCTTGACAAAGCCCTGGCGGGAAGATTTGGTTGGGGTTGGTCCTGCTTTGAGCAGGGGGTTGGACTAGATGACCTCCTGAGGTCCCTTCCAACCCTGATATTCTACGACTGCAGGGAATGCAGAAGCATGCTGAACAAGAAGGTCCAAGCCATCTTCTCTGAGATCGTTCCTGTCCCCTGAGTGAAGGAAGCCAGGGGAGAGGTGGCTGTACAGGTGGGATGCTCTCCATTGCAACAGACGGAAGACCAGTTTCCTCAGGGACAGGCCAGTTAAAGTCCAGATAACTTGCATCCAAGCATTTTAAAAGAGCTGGCTGAGGAGTTCAGTGGACTTTTAATGCTCGTTTTCAGTAAGTTTTAAAACATTACGGAAGTTCCAGAAGACTGGCAGAAAGCTAATGCTGTGCCAATATTTAAAAAGGTAAACAGAATGATGTGGGTAATAAAAGACCTGTCTGTCTGACACTGATCCCGGCCAAGATAATGGGACTCTGTTGATAAACATTTAAAGGAGAGTGATGTAATTAATGCCAATCAACATGAGTTTATGGAAAACAGATCCTGTCAAACTAACTTGATATCTTTCCGCATTGAGATTACAAGTTTGGTTGATCAAGGAATATAGAATTCTGCAAGGCATCTGACTTGGTACTACCCAACATTTTCGTTAAAAAACTAGAATATAAAATGAACATGGCACACATGAAATGGATTAAAAACTGGCTAATTAATAGGTCTCAAAATGTAATTGTAACAGAGAATCATCATTGAATGGGTATATTTCTAATGGGGTCCCACAGGGATCGGTTCTTGGCCCTACTCTATTAAACATTATCAATGACCTGGAAGGAAACAAAATCATCACTGATAAAGATTGCAGATGACAAAAAGCGGGGGAGTGGTGATTAATGAAGAGGACAGGGCACTGATACAGAACGATCTGGATCGCTTGGGAAGCTGGGCACAAGCAAACATTATGTTTTAATACAGCTAAATGCAGATGTATTCATCTACGACCAAAGAATGCAGGCCATTTTTACATGATGGGGGACTCTATCCTGGGAAGCAGTGACTCTGAAAAAGATTTGGGGTCATGGTGAATAATGAGCAAGTTCCCAGTGTGATGCTAAAAGGGATAATCCAATCCTTGGATATACGAACTTGAAACTTGGGTAGTAGAGAGGTTATTTTACCTCTGTATTTGGCACTGGTGCAACCACGGTTGGAATACTGTGTCCAGTTCTGGTGTCCACAATTCAAGAAGGATGTTGATAAATTGGGGAGGGCTCAGAGAAGAGCCACAAGAATGACTAAAAGATTAGAAAACCTGCCTCATAGAATCATAGAATATCAGGGTTGGAAGGGACCTCAGGAGGTATCTAGTCCAACCCCCTGCTCAAAGCAGGACCTAATCCCAATTAAATCATCCCAGCCAGGGCTTTGTCAAGCCTGACCTTAAAAACCTCTAAGGAAGGAGATTCCACCACCTCCCTAGGGAACCCATTCCAGTGCTTCACCACCCTCCTAGTGAAAAAGTGTTTCCTAATATCCAACCTAGACCTCCCCCACTGCAACTTGAGACCATTACTCCTTGTTCTGTCATCTGGTACCACTGAGAACAGCCGAGCTCCATCCTCTTTGGAACCCCCTTTCAGGTAGTTGAAAGCAGCTATCAAATCCCACCTCATTCTTCTCTTCTGCAGACTAAACAATCCCAGTTCCCTCAGCCTCTCCTCATAAGTCATGTGCTCCAGCCCCCTAATCATTTTTGTTGCCCTCCGCTGGACTCTTTCCAATTTTTCCACATCCTTCTTGTAGTGTGGGGCCCAAAACTGGACACAANGTAGTGATAGACTCGAGGAGCTCAGTCTGTTTAGCTTTACAAATAGAAGGTTAAGGGGTGATGCTTACAATCTACAAGTACCTACACAGGGAACAAATATTTGACAACTGGCTCTTCAATCTAGCAGAGGAAGGTCTAACACGATCCAATGGCTGGATGTTGAAACTAGACAGACTGGAAATAAGGCTACATTTTTAAAGGCAAGAGTAATTAACCATTGCAACAATAGAAAGGGTTGCAGTAGATTCTCCATCACCGGCGATTTTTAAATCAAGATGGGATTTTTTTCTAAAGTTCGGCTCTAGGGATTACTGTGGGGCAGGTCTCTCGCCTGTGCTATGCAGGAGGCCAGACCAGATGCTCACAATGGATCCTTCTGGCCTTGGAATCTATGAATCGTCCCTTTCCTTCCCCAATTCACCATCTGATCACAGCAGAACCCCCCCACACACCCCCAGCCCTGAAACAGATCACTGCCTCTTTGTCGACATTACCAGAGCTGCCATTTGGTTCAAAAGCAAAGATCAGAAAAAGGTGCTTATGTTTCTTTTCAATTTTCTGAAAACGTTTCCCTCCATATTTCCTCTTTCCCACAGAATAAGACAGTGGAGCAACCTCCTCTAACACCACAGCCTGAAGACAACTGCTTATTTAAACACCACTTTGAGCTGGAGTCACAGCTATAGGCACGGGCCATGGAATGGACAATGCTTCCTCCGGGAGCCTGGCGTGGCGCTGCTGTTTATTCAGCAGTTTCTTCTGGGCCCCCCTTTTTGCAAATGGAAGAAATGGATAAAGAAAACAGGGTATGTTGTTGGGGTTTTTTTTTTAAACTTTAGACGCATCAGGTAAACCAAGTCTCATTCATCTTCCTTTGATGGTGAACTGTCAGCAGAGTTGAAGTTTTTCCAGTTCTTATATGAAAGGAGAGGTGCAACCGCTCTTCTCTCAATTGGTTGGACTGTCTTTGAGTTAAATGTGTCCCCAACAACCACAAGACTTAAGAAAAGATCATTTCCCCTTGCAGTAGATCAGGACTCACTTGGTAGTGGGGACATCATCTAGCTGCCTAAAGACACAAAAACAGAGTTTCTAACTGTGTTCCCTCCCCCCGTTTATATAAAACTTCCCTGTACCCCCTGTAAGGCAAAGAAAACCCATTTTCTTCCCTTTGCAGATCACCTTTAAAATTCAGACCTGCCGAGGGTCCGTTTCTGTTAGGGACACAGGCCTGGGAGGCACAACTTCCTATTCAGACTTCCTGCTTGAGCCTGCTATAGCTAACACCCATGTGGTTGTCATTGTGCCCCCTTCAGAGAGCAAGGCTCAGTGTTTAAGACACAGCCAATGCATCCACCACTGGGCTCAGGAGATGTGGCTCAGGAGGCACAGCCGTGATAAACAGGAAATCCCGACAAGTTCCTGCAGCCGCTCGCTTTCCCTGCCCAACGGGCCCGGCGTTGATTTCAACAGGCCTGCAGGGAATTAGCCTCACTGCATCCACGTCTGGATTTGCAAAAGCAGCCCCCAGAACAGACTTCCTCAAGATGCACCACAGGAAGTAGGTTACCCATTCCACAGAGCACCTGAAAGGCGCGTAAGCACCGGGGGTAACTTTAAGCATGTGACTTCGGAGGGACCACGCGTGCTGAAGTACTTTGCGGAATGAAGACCTCTGGGCGTGGTGCCAGCAGCTCTGGCGGATGGGGTTAGCCACAGCTGGCCTGGGGAGGGCGCCCGGTGCCAGCATGCCCGTGACTCCTGAAGTGCTGCTCTTCCCTCCATCGAGCCTCCCCAGCTCTCAGCATTTCCTCGTTCTTAAAATAATTGCAACCCCCTACCTTGATTATCATTAAGTAAATTATGAGATACTCAGGGCTGATGTTGGGGGCCCCGGCAAAGCTAAGTTACATGCTTCAGCCAGAGCCCTGATGCATTGGGAAGGGGGTGGGGGAGGGGGCACTGAAGCCCAGGCCCTGCTGTGTGGGGGGAGAGCAGAGGGACTGAAGCATGCAACTTAGCTACGGAGGCCCCCGGGCAATTGCCCTGCGTGCCACTCCCTAATGCCGGTCCCGCACTTGCGACCCCACTAAACCCGGCCCACGATCCTCCCCCGGTTAAGAAACCCTGCTTTACGGGGAGGGGGGCGTTAGGGAAACAGGCCCGTGGCAGCCTGCTCTTGAAAAGCCAGTGGATAGGATGGAGTGGGCAGACACGACATCCTGCTGCTGGTGTGTCGAGTCACAGCAGCCCCGTTTGGAAATCCCCCCCCCAGACTGTAACGATGTTCAGGTAGCTCTGAACGTTCTGCTTAAAGCTGCAAGGCCCAGGTGCAGGTTCACAGACACAGGGCTTGGTCGTGGGGATCAGACACATGAACGTCCAACATTGACAGCACAAGCCTCAACCACCTAAGCCAACAGAGTAACGGGCCCAGCTACCCCTCAGAACCTGTTACACACAACAGGAGAACGGCCAGACTGGGTCAGACCAAAGGTCCATCTAGCCCAGTGTCCTGTCTTCCGACAGTGGCCAGTGCCAGGTGCCCCAGAGGGAATGAACAGAACAGGTCATCATCAAGTGATCCATCCGGTCGCCCATTCCCAGCTTCTGGCAAACAGAGGCTAGGGACACCATCCCTTCCCATCCTGGCTAACAGCCATTGATGGACCTGTCCTCCATGAACTTATCTAGGTCTTTTTTGAACCTTGTTATAGTCTTGGCCTTCACAACAGCCTCTGGCAAGGAGTTCCACAGGTTGACTGTGCGCTGTGTGAAGAAATACTTCCTTTTGTTTGTTTTAAACCTGCTCCCTATTAATTTAATTTGGTGACCCCTAGTTCCTGTGTTAGGAGGAGTAAACAACACTTCCTTATTTACTTTCTCCATGCCAGTCATGATTTTATAGACCTCTGTCATATCCCCACTTAGTCATCACTTTTCAAAGCTGAAAGGTGCCAGTCTTATTAATCACTCCTCATACGGAAGCCGTTCCATACCCCTAAATCCCTTTTCTGAACCTTTTCCAATTCCAATACATCTTTTTTCAGATGGGGTGACCACATCTGCACACAGTATTCAAGGTGCGGGCGTACCATGGATTTATATAGAGGTAATATGGTATTTTCTGTCTTATCTATCCCTTTCCTAATGATTCCCAACATTCTGTTCGCTTTTTTGACTGCTGCTGCACACTGAGTGGATGTTTTCAGAGAACTATCCACAATGACTCCAATATCTCTTTCTTGAGTGGCATCAGCTAATTTAGACCCCATCATTTTATACATATAGTTGGGATTATGTTTTCCAATGTGCATTACTTTGCATTTAACAACACTGAATTACATGTGTCTCTTTTACATAAGGACTTGTGAAAGAGCAAGTTGACACAGGGCATCCTACTGGGATCTTGATGTCTGTGGGAGTTGCCCATGGATAAGGAGCTTGTCCGGCCCTTAGAAAGATCTATGCACTACACTGCACAACTCCAAAAGGTTTATTTTTAATAATGCATTATCTTAAAAATGTACAGCACGTCATCAGAAAGTGTTTTCAAAAGTCAGAAAGAAGCCAGAGCAGGGTGGCGGGGGGGGAATTGAGAACTCAACCAGTGATACAAAAGAAGTTTGACCTGTATGCCCACCCTTGCCCACCTGACTGTGCAGGAGGGGTATTAATCTCTCATGGCAGTGGAATCCACACTGACCCAGAAGACTGGGCTGTTCCAAAGGGCAGCTGGAGTTTGAACATTTTTGTTCCTGTGCCACAGTCCATCCATCGCTAGATACGTAGCACGGCGTGCGCTCTGGCTCCAGATAATGGAAAAACCCCTTTTAGATGGGGCAACAGAAAGTAGGCACTGAAGGCAATGGTTGTACCCAAGAACAGGAGGACACAACACAACCAGGCCCAACCCTGCCACTGTGTAGCAATATTCGTACAGGTACCTGCAGACTTCAGTAAGACTCCAGTTTGAACCACTTCTGATCCTGGGTGAAGTTCGCAAGGGAGTTTAGGGCTGGTCGAAGGCGTCAGCCCAACAGCCACAGAGACTGGATTTCTCAGTTTAATCCCAAAGCAGGTCCCATACAGAGAGCAGCAATGCCGTGTGCTTTGACGATGCCCCAAGGGGAAGTCATGCTCCGTGGATCCTTCTTTTGAGCTTGCCAACACCGGAGCCAGCTGGCGCGATGGGGTTTGCCAGGCCAGTGGGAACTGGCCTGAGAACCTCACTCATTTCACACAGGCCAGTGAGCAGCCCTCATGTAATTAATTTCCATCCCTACCAGCCCAGGCGAGATCTGAAAGGACTCCAGAATCCCCACTGCCAATCTACTGAAAAAGTTCAAAGGGACAATATAAAAAGCTGCAGCAGGGAGGGGAGATTAAAAACCTGGTGACACTCTGAAGATGGGAGTTTGTGGCCTGTGTTGTACATGGACAGAGCAGAGAATCCCAGTCTACTTCACCAAGGCCAGATGTAGTAAAAAAAAAAAGCGAGTGGCGGCCTAGGCAACCTCACTGAGAGACAGCTGGTTCCACCTGGCAGGGAGGTTGCTGACCTTGGTTCCCAGAAGGAGGAAGCCACCAACCTCCCGGAAGATGGTTTAAAACCCAAAGAGGCTGGGGCTCTGCTTTGGGGAAGCTAAAGCCTGGATCCCGGCCTCCTGCTGCAAGTGGAGATGGCTCCGGCTTGGCACAGAGGAGAGGGAAGCTGGGAGCGTGTCTGTTCCAAATGGAGCTGGGCCTGCGGTTTACCAGCTCCTGTTAAAATTCCTGGTATCTGCTTCTATAGCGAGCTTGATCCTGCAGGGCCTCGGGTAGCGCACGGACAAGGTGATGGGTAATGCCTCCTAAAAGCTGCTCCCTCACCTTTACGCTGAAGGTTCCCCCCAGCCTTCTATACGGCCCCAGCAAGTCCATCTGACAGCTCACAGGGGACTTGCTCTTCCCACTCCCCCGGACTAGTCCGACGATGGAAATCCCTTCCTGTTACAGGAAGTTCCTGTGTTTCCCAGACCAGTGTCTAACCATGGCTCGGAGGGCTTCAGAGGTGACTTCAACTCCTGCAACCCAAGATGCTTTTAATCTCTAAATACCTGGAGGCCTAAGTTCTATGGGGACCATGCCACTGCTGAGACGAGCCCATAAGGGTTAAATCCCAAACCATGGGACCATTCAAAAACACTGGTTGAGAACATGGGCAGAGTCTCCTGCTCCCAGCTGGTTCCCACAGGTCTCCTGGGGGCTCTGGTTTGTTTGCCAACAATTCTCATCAGCTCAAAGCATTTGTTATCAGAAGCCAAATTTGCCTCCAGACCCACCAAGCATCTCACACGGCAAGAGGCAAATTGTGGGGCACAAGTCAGGACATCAAGCCAGGCCCCTCCCTACCCGGGGAAGGTGATGACCAGCAGCCCGAATGCTTTCAACCCATGGCAGCATTCTCATGAGACACTCAGGAATGCCCAGGGAGCAGACAGACCACACGCCAAATAGCCAGGGCCTGATCTTACAAGCTGCTGAGTGTCTTCTTCCAAGGGGAGCACAGCACCTTGCAGGATGGGGCCCATAAGGAGCACACCAGACGTGGCTGGATCGTTCTCTCCAAGGAGGGTTTGCCGTGTGAGCTGGAACACACCTCTCCATAGCATGCCAGGGACCGGGGAGCATTTTAGTTCCCTTTGGGTTTGTTTTTTGTTTAAGCCAAAAGGTGGGTCACTTTCCCTAGTGATTTGTAAACGGCAGATGCTGGAGGTTTCAGAGGGGCAGCCTGCAGTGCTGAATAAGCTCAAGAGCCAGAAACAAATAGCCCAGGCAAATGGACATTCTGTAGAAGGATCCATTTCCCCGCTGGTCACTTGGCCTCTTGCCGATCTGATCTCCCTGGCTTGAGAACTTCCACCAACAAGAAACGCAGGCCGGGCTGCTCTCAATCGGCAGAGAGTTACCCAGTCTAGTGGTCGGTGCACGCAGAGGAAGGGCGTTCGTCGTGTTTCCAGCAGGTTGGAAGGATTTCGAATCGCAGCCTCATTACGCTTCGGCTTTTCTAAAATCCCTGCTGAACGGAAATAGGAAGCGCACCCAATCCGGATCCTTCCCCAAGCCCCACCCTTCCCCACCGCACTTCCTGGCCCGCTGCAGATGGGAAGGAGAGCAGGGAACCTGCTTTCAAAAATGGCCTCTGTTAGCCGGTTCGAAGCACACACCTGGACTTGGCCGTCGATGGAGTAGCAGTCGCAAGATAAGCCCGCAGGGCTGCAAGTCCCAGAAAGCCGCCTGCTCAAACAAGAGATGCTATAAAGGAAAAATAAAAAGGTACCCGAGAAGCTTATAGAGCAAGATTTCCCTGCATCGCGGCGACTCCATTCACAGTGCCGAGTTCGACTCTCGCCCGGATCCTTTCCCACCCCCCTCTCCCACTCCAAAAGCCAGGGACACAGTCTGTTTGCCTGAAGGTTCAGTACTTCACTCCAGGAACAAACTCCTTGGCGTCGGGGTTCAAGTTGCTTTTGCTCTGAAATGGAGAAAAGGGAGATGGATCATTCCCCTCACCGTGCATGTCTCTCCACCTCGCCCCCCTCTCTACCCGGAGATCTGGCTACTCAAAATGCCATGTAATGGGAACTGATGCAGAGCATCCCCTCACCCCCCCGTCTGTGCTGCGGGATGACACCCACAGGCCTGCTGCAAGGCCCCACAGTCAGCGCTGTTTGCCAGATCAGATCATCTCAGATGCCTGGGGTTACCCCAGTGATGGACATGACTCATTGATATGACAACCAGCCACCCAGCCTCCTGCAGACCCAGGAGGAAGCCCTGCAGAACGTAACCCCTCGGACATACCGAGCTGGGATGGTTACTCCTGGCCTGTGGGATCATCATGGAAGGAACTGAGATTCATCAACACTGAGGGGGTCTATTCTCACCACGCACTACATGCGAATCCCACCAATGCTAGTGGGGATGACACTAGGGCGGAGTAAACCCCACCAGAGAGGTGCTCTGCCCTCACTAGATCTCTCTGTTCACATGAGAAGGACCAGGGAAGTGGGAGGGTGAAGGAATAAGCCATCTAACACCGTACACAGCCTTCTCCCAGATCTTTACCAAAATATCCTCTGAACTGCAACTGTCGCCCACCGAGAGGCCATTCAGCTGCTGCTGCAGCTGCCCGATGCCCTGGGGCAGGTCGCGTGATGGAATGAACCAGTCCTGGTCCTCTTCATCCAGCATCTCCTGGAAACAGCGGTCAAGGAAGTCCTGCTCCTGCAGCTCCTCCTCCACCTGGCCGGGAAGGGGAAAGAACCATCAGGGCCGAGGGTCGCAAGCCACCTGCCTGAGTGCGCACAGCATGCTCAGCACAGTACATGCTTCCGGCGGTCAGACTAGATAACCACAATGGTCCCTTCTGGCCTTGAAATCTCTGAATGAAAGTACATCTCCCCTTGCTCTGTAGAAAAGCGGTGGGATGGACACTTTAGGAACATATCTGTGGCAAAGCCATGCCACGCTGAGACATGCTTTTACCATGCCAGAGCCACGGTTTAATCCTGGGCTAAGATCTGGCTGTGCTGAATGCAGGTTCTTAGCACCTTTGAAAATTAAACTTGGGGGCTTAAGTAGCTGGCCTGAAACCCTGGGCCTAAATGACTGGCCCAGGTAGGTGACAGAGCCAGAAACAGAACCCAGGAGTCCTGACTCCGAGGTGGCTAGGCAAAGCCTGTGTGAACATGGCTCTCAGGGTGCACAGACGGTGGCAGAAGGATGGTGAAGGGCATGCAGCAGTCAGTTCAGAAGGGAGCGCTACAACTTTGGGTCCATCTACACTACGCACCTGAACATGTCAGCACATCACTCCCGGCCATGACTACGGCGTACATGTTCCAGCAGAGCTTGCTCGTAGGATGCATCAAATTGGCCATTCGAGCCAATTAGAGGACCGTGACAGTGGAGGTTAGGGTGTAATGTGGATGGGGCTCAAAGCAGGAAGCCCAAACATTTGCAAGGCATTAGCCCTGGGAAGGCAATAGGATTCTATAGCTCTGCCTTCAATTGCTTGTTTGCTTCACGCTGCACCGGCCTGTTAACAACACACGCTACAGCATTACAACACTGGAGTGCCAGCACTGCAAGGTGGAGCTGGGGGAAGCGGCGCGGGGCGAGGGACATACTGGCCGCCGCTTCCCGCAGACCCCATTGGCCTGGAGCGGCGAACCGCGGCCACTGGGAGCTGCAATCGGCCGAACCTGCGGACGCGGCAGGTAAACAAACCGGACAAGCTTTCCCTGAACAAGCGGCGGCCCTAGTTTGAGAACCACTGCTCTAGTGGCAAGAGTAGCTGCCAAGGAGCCAGGACTCCTGGGCTTCATCTTTGGCTCTGCCACCAACCTGTCGGGTGGGCTTTGGTCAAGTCACATAGTCAGACCACAGGTTTAAAAGCTGGGGACCTAAACAGCCAGCCTGATTCTCAAAAGGCGCTAAGGACCCGCAGCTCAGTGGAGTATAGGCTGCCGCTCCTGTCTCCTCTCTGTGCCGCAGTGAAGCCCACATGGACCACCCATGGGACCAGTGGCTCTTCACGAGAACGAGGGCCCAACTGGTCCATGACGACCCGGTGGGCTACACCTGGGAGCACTCGAGTGCCCCAAGTGGCAGCCCTTTGGCTAATTGGTAAGGGAGCAGCGGAGCTAGAAAGAGGCTGCTCGAGCTGTATAAAGGGGGAGCAAAGGAGGTCTCTAGAGAGGCCCAGCAGCTGCTGCAGGCTGGAAGGAGCCCACAGGAGACAGAACAGGCATCTGTGAATGAGGACTCAGGGTGCACGGTGAGACCCAAAGAGAACTGCCAGGGTCCCCCAGGAAGGGGGACAGTGGCACGGCTCCTGTCATCAGGCTCTGGGGGGAGAGAGGGTGTTGGCCTCCAGCCCACAGAGTCCTAGAGGGGGAAACCGGCTCCTGGGAAGGGAAAGGAAGGAGAGGGCTGCGAGAAGAAACCCATGGGGGGTTGAGTAGACTCCTATGGGGGAAGTCCTGAAACAGGGCTCCTAAGGGGGAGCAGGGTGACCCCAGGGAAAACTGTCAGAGACCCTGCGGGAGGCAGACAGCCTGGGCAATCCGGCTGCAGAAGTAGCTATTAGTTTGGCCCACGAGGGGCAGAGGAAAAACGACTTGGATTTGTTAGGATTTTCACTTGGACCTTTCTGTTACTCCGGAAGGGGACTGAACTTTTGACTTGGCTGGACGGCCGACCCCTGGAAGACCCAGGGAGAGGCAAGCAGTCAGCATGAGGCGCCGGAGAGCAGTGCTCCTTGCAGCATCGCACCCTGACACAAGGGGGCGCTACGGGTGGTGGGTACACTGCCTCTCAGGCCCCTTTCTATCGATAGCGCTCAGCTCCAGGGTTCGGTGGAACATCAGATTTGCACAGAAGTGACAAACCCCACTGCAGAAGTAGCTCAGCCTGTCGCTTTTGGCGTCACGCCGCAAGGCAGCTCAGATAAACATTCACACTCTGCGTGCAGGGAATAAGAAGTGAGACTCTTGGAGACGGAGTTTGCTCTGGGAGCTTTCCATCCAAGAGTACATAATCACTAGTTAAACCCCACCCAGCAGTGTACGTATGCCGACACATGGGGGCAGGCTACTCCTACCGAGCGCACACTGGAGACCTGGGCTCAGCCAGAGGGTGGAGGTTCGCTGGAGGGTAGAGATCCACCTGCCATACAGGGAACTGAGGACAAAAAATGTCACTGAAGATATTCAAAATCAGGAGGTAGAAGGATTGAAACACTGAGTGGATGTTTTCAGAGAACTATCCACAGTGACTCCAAGATCTTTTTTGAGTAACGGCCAGTTTAGACCCCATCATTTTATACGTAGAGTTGGGATTATGTTTTCCAATGTGCATTACTTTGCATTTATCACCACTGAATGTCATCTGCCATTTTGTTGCCCAGTCACCCAGTTTTGTAAGATCCCTTTGCTACTCTTCACTGTCAGCTTTGGACTTAACTATCTTAAAGGAATTTTGTAACATCAGCACATTTTGCCAGCTCACTGTTCACCCCTTTTTCCAGATCAGATTGGGTTTTCGCAGCCTCTCTAATCACCCCCCACCCTCTGGTCAGGGGGTCGGTAGTATATTCCTACTGCTATGCTCTTATTGTTTAAGCATGGAATTTCGATCCATAGAGATTCCATGATACAGTTTGATTTACTTAAGATTTTTACTATATTTGCCTCTGCTTTCTTTCACATATAGTGTCACTCCCCCACCAGCACGACCGACTCTGTCATTCCGATATATTTTGTACCTTGGTATGACCGTGTCCCATTGATTACCACTGTTTCACCAAGTTTCTGTGATGCCCGTTATATCAATATCCTCATTTAACACCAGGCACTCAAGTTCACCTGTCTTAGTGTTTAGTCTTATTGCATTTGTATACAAGCACTTATACATTTGTCAATACTTAGTTGTCTGCCTTGATGTGATATAAGTGAATGGGACTCTTTTTTGGTCTGACTGTTTTTTCTTCAGCTCCTACCTTATCAACTTCTAGCCTCCCTCTTTACCAGGATGTAGAGAATGCCCCTTAATAAGTCTTGCCCCCCTCCCCCCGCAAGGAAGTCTATGTCCAAACTGTGTGTCCTCCGCACCCGTTGGCTTTCCCCCAGCCCTTAGTTTAAAAACTCAACCACCTTTTTAATTTTACATGCCAGCAACCTGGTTCCGTTTTGGTTTAGGTGGAGCCCATCCTTCCCATGTAGGCTCCCCCTTTCCCAAAAGGCCCCCCAGTTCCTAATAAACCTAAAACCCTCCTCCCTACACCAATGTCTCATCCACACAGTGAGATACTGCAGTTCTGCTCTGGAACTGGGAGCATTTCAGAGACTGCTACCATGGAGGTCCTGGACTTCAATCTCTTACCTAGCAGCCTAAATTTAGCCTCCCATGACCTCTTTACCACCTTTCCCTATGTCATGGATACCTATGTGTACCATAAGAACATAAGAATGGCCCTACTGGGTCAGACCAAAGGTCCATCTAGCCCAGTATCCTGTCCTCTGACCGTGGCCAGTGCCAGGTGCCCCAAAGGGAATGAACAGAACAGATAATCATCAAGTGTCTGGATGGAGAATCTTGGTGTCTGGATGGAGAATCTTGCCCGCATGCTCGGGGTTCAGCTGATCGCCATATTTGGGGTCGGGAAGGAATTTTCCTCCGGGGTAGATTGGCAGAGGCCCTGGAGGTTTTTCGCCTTCCTACGCAGCATGGGGCAGGGGTCACTTGCTAGAGGATTATCTGCTGCTTGAAGTCGTCAAATTATGATTTGGGGACTTCAACAGCTGAGTCAAGGGTGAGAGTTATTTCAGCAGTGGGTGGGTCAACTCTTGTGGCCTGCATCATGCAGGAGGTCAGACTAGATGATCATAATGGTCCCTTCTGATCTTAAGTTCTATGATTCTATGAAGTGATCCATCCCCTGTCGCCCATTCCCAGCTTCTGGCAAACAGAGGCTCGGGACACCATCCCTGCCCATCCTGGCTAATAGCCATTGATGGACCCATCCTCCATGAATTTATCTAGTTCTTTTTTGAATCCTGTTATGGTCTTGGCCATGACAAGCTGCTCCTCCCCAGCACTGCACACAAGTATGTTTAGATGTCTTAAGAGGCCTGCAACCTTCACACCCGGAAGGCAATTCACCATGTGGTTCTCCTGGCCATCACAAACCCAGCTATGTTTCTAATAACCAAAGCCCCATGACTATTACCTGTCTCTTCCCAATAACTGGGGTCCCCTCCTCGGGAGGGATATCTTCAATGCAAGGACACCGTGACACCATCTGGAAGGAAGGTCCCAACTATGAGATTGTTTTCCTCCATTCCAGCTTGATGTTCTCCTTCCAAGACGTTCATCCTTCTCAACAGCCCAGCGGTTGTCAGAGTGGGGATGGGGCCGCTCTGCCATGTCCCTGAAAGTCGCCTCTGTGCACCTCTCCGTCTCCCTTCGCTCCTCCAGTTCAGCCACTCTCGTCTCCAGAGCCCATAGTTGGTCTCTGAAGGCCATGAACGACCTGCACTGAATGCACACATTTGCCACCTGCCCACAAGGCAGGTAATCGTGTATGCTGCATTCAGTGCAATAATCGGGATATCCTCCCCGGCCCCCGCTCTGCTGCTGGACTTCTGCCGGCGTTATTTTTACTCTTGCAGGGGATTTTTTTGTTTTTGTTCTTCATTGGGGTGGGGGGTGTTATCAGTCTAAGTTTAGAGAATGTTTGTTAGGTGCCTCTTGCACACACCCCCCCCCCCCAAACTCCCTCGCAAACAGGGGAGTTTTGCTAGCTCCTCTGGTCGCTTAGGAGCTGGCTTTTTAAACCCCTCTTCTCCCTGAGCAGCCCTGCCCCCCCCCCCCCCAACAAGGGATCCTAAACGGATCAGGGATCTAAGGACAGCAGGCTAGAGCCTTCTTAGGAAGCTCTCAGCCTTGGGTAGCAGGCCCCCACACTCAGCACAGAGACCACACTACAGCAAGCGAGCAACGGAACTAACAAAGAACCCTTCTCCTCTGCTCCACCACCCCAGCTTGCGTCTTCTCCTGCCATCCACCCATACGTGGAAAGGCCTCGTGGTCCCTGTACTCCTGGCTCCCCCCACAAATCGAATCCCTCCTGAAGCTTTGCTGCTTCCACATGGCCCACAAGAACTAAACAACCCCCCCATCAGCCAGAGTCCTTCTCCATCACGACGCTGAATCCCAGGAGATAAAACAAGACCTAGGAAGTGCCACCTTCCTTCCACCTCCCAGTACATCTCATCTTATCTGACTAAGCCCTTCAGGGCAGGCACTGTGGTTTTTGGCTTTGGTAGCACATCAGGGCATAAGCAATGCATTCAAACGCCCAATAGCCCATTTCACAGATGGATAAACTGAGCCACAGCAAGAGAGCGCATCCTGCCCATGATCACATAGGACACTGGTGACAGAGCTGGGATATTGTGTGTTCTGTTCCCAGCTCTTAGTCCCATGCCTTAAACACAAGGCTACCTTTCCTCCTCTTTGTAGGAGAGTCACTTATACCGAGAGCCCTACTAAATTCAGGGTCCATATTAGTAAATTTCACAATCATAGGATTTTAAAAATCTGAAATTTCACGGTTTTAGATATTGAAATTTCACGGTGTTGTAACTGTGGGAGTCCCGACCCACAAAGGGGTTGTGAGGGGGTCACATGGCTAGTGTTGGGGGGGGGGGTTGCAGTATTGCCACCCTCACTTCTGCACTGCTGCTGGCGGCGGCGCTGCCTTCAGAGCTGGGCAGCTGGAGAGGGGCAGCTGCTGGCTGGGAGCCCCGCTCTGAAGGCAGAACCGCCAACAGCAGTGCAGAAGCCACCCTTACTTCTGCACCACCGCTGGAGGTGGGTCTGACCCAGCCCCGGGAGCGGCCCGTGCAGGGGAAGAGGAAATCCCATCCCTCCGCAGCCCAGCCAGGACTAGCAGCTAGAGCCTGGCACAGGGTTGGAGCCCCTGGCCAAGGCACCCCCAGCCCTGCTCCTCCCCAGCGCTCAGGGGTTATAGGGGCCTTGGGCTGGCTGTGTGTGGATGGGTAACCACAGCACCCCTCTGTCCCCGGGCAGCCATCCACGTCACTCACTCATAAGGCCGGCCCTGCCCCTCCCCAAAAAGTGATGATACCCCCCCATACCATGCCACCCTCACTTCTGTGCTGCTGCTGGTGGCGGCACTGCCTTCAGAGCTGGGTGCCCGGCTAGCAGCCACCGCTCTCCGGCTGCCAACTCTGAAGGCAGCACAGAAGTAAGGGTGGCATTACCATCCCCCAACAATAGCCAGATTTCACAGAGATCAGATTTCACGGGCCATGATGCATTTTTCACGGCCGTGAATTTGGTAGGGCCCTATTGCACCAAGCAGGCAATTCACTGGGGAAGCAAACATGCCACAGGGTCTTTAGCTGGGCTCCAGGCACACTCGAGCTACTTCAGAGCCACATGGCCAATTTAGTTACAAAGTTCTTCTTAAGAAGCCTCAGACTATTCCCCGTCCAACAGAGGCTTGGCAAAGTTTATAAAGGTAGGGGGAGGCACTATCCCCTCTGCCCCAGTAGAAACCCTGACTCACTCCAAGCCACAGGGGAGCAGGGGCTGCTGTGTCAGGAAAGAGCCATTCCTTGACCTTGCAGTTGCAATGGTGTTTAGCAAGCCCTTGTGAAACTGCAAGCCAGAGGCCGGCATTGGAAGCATCTGTCAGGAGACAGCGCCAAGCCCAGCCCAAGCCTGGAGCAAAACACACTGAAATATGTGATCCTGCCTGAAATCTTACAGACCAGCTCCTCCTCTCAGCTCAGGACTGAGATCAGTTTCCCAACAGGACAGGGCCCTTCAACGCTAACAGCTGATCAGAGACTTCTCTGATCTTCAGGTTATTCTGAAGCAGCAATGCAGGCTAAAAACAAGTCTCCGCATTAGCCTTATAAGCCAATTCTGGGACACCTTCCCTGGGGGCCGGTCATTCCCCAGCGGTCACCTCAGGGTTTCTAGCAGCTTCCTCGGCAACATCTAGTGGTACAGGCCCCTGGAGTCAGGATACTGGACTAGGTGGGTCCTGGTCTAACAGGGTCTGGCCATCCCTATATTGCTGTATTCTGCAAGGAGTTTATTGCAAATTGTCTGACGAATGTTAACTTAGACTTATTTCAGCAGGGACTGATTGCCACAGAGCTCCCCCAGTGTGCACAGGACTGGCGTCTGCTGCTGCAGCTGTCTGATAGATGGATATAATCAGATCCAGATTAGCCCCCCAAATCAGCTGGTTAAACAACTGGACTGCACGGAGGCTGCGAAAGAGGACGGTGTGGGCTCTCGTCAGGTCCTTGAGACTGGTAACATAGTACCTTGGAGAAACAGAGGTTCCTTGATTGCCAAACTCCCCACTCCCAAATGAGCCGACTACTCCAGGACATCCCACCTTGTGCATTTTTATTCCTAGAGCAGCCTTCTTGCTTCCTCTTTCCCGTCATTTAAATACAGATCAATGTAACTCTGCCGCCCCACGCCTGCCGGTTGCTTCATGCAGGTGTTCAGAGCCTTCCCTGCACTTCAAGCCCCGCTCTGGATCCCAACCTACGGAGGATGCGCAGATGAATGCACGGTACTGGGTCTCAGACCAGCTACAGCAGGTAGAACCCAGCCTGAGCTACAGATCCAAGCAGGAGCATGGCCCCCAGAGGCTGAGCAAACGGCACCTCCAGCAACCTCACAGATTCATTCAGGGCTTTGCATTTTTGCTGTGGACACTGGAATGATGCAGCGGAGGCCGTCGAACCGACGCTGCCAAGTTGGTCATGTAGATGCCAGCGCTCTCTCCCGAGCTACACAGAGGGGTTGGCTGCATGGTGAGAGGGAGACACTCGGGGGTACAGTACTTCACCTTGCTGGGCACGCTTGGGCACCGTTGCAGGTGCTTGCGTGTAGAGCTGAGGCGTATCACAAGGAAACCAGCAATGGTGCTGAGAACGCCCAGATGTGGAAGGGAGCAGCCACACTAGCAGAATCCAGCAGATGTCCTGGAGCTAAGCCAGGCGTGTAGACAAGGCTCACACAATTTTACTATCCGGTCATGACAGTCTGAGCCCGGAGACTCACAGATTCTCAGGGGATCGCTGTTAATCTTAGTCTGCCCTCCTGCGTGACAGGCCACAGGACTTCCCTGAATTCATTCCTGTATGAACTGGAGCAGATCTTTTAGAAAATCATCCAATCTGGATTTAAAAATTGCCAGCGATGGAGAATCCACCATAGGCCTTGGGAAGTTGTTCCAGTGGTTAATTGCCCTCACTGGCGAAAATGTGCCTTATTTGGGGGGCTCTTAAAATCTCCTTCGCACCTTCTCACAGGCATTACGACTCCCCTCACCGCTTGTTCTAGCTTCCTCCGGTATCAAACCTGCGTTTTCTCCATTACAGCCAGAGCCCACTGCTTCCTGTTCTGCCCCCTGGGATGTGCAGGCTCAGGAGCCTTCCTGCCATGGGAAAAGGCCCATGGCTGGAATCAATGAGGGAGGAGCATAGCAAGGAGCCTGGGGGTTTGTGAAGACACCCAGACGCTTCTCCACTTGGCTAGCACCGCATGGAGGAAACGAACACTCCAGAAAACTGGCAGGGAAGAGGGAGAAAGCGAATCTGGGAAGGATTCAACCCCGATTCTAGGGACAAGTCACCCAGTTGGGGCTGGCCACAAGTCAGGTCTGTCCCATCGCTGCCTGGGCTCCCAACCCCCACAGGGATTTGTGGGGGCAGGGAAGAGGATGGTGTCTTAACAGCCTTTTGAAGGGATAAGACTAACAGTGGGAAACAGGCCCAAGCCCACCTCAGGCTAATTCAGGCTAATTCCATTCACTGCAGTGGCGTGACCCACAGCAATGGGCTCAGAGTTACCTCTGCCTCGGATGACATAGGTGGGTTCCCATCTCTATGGTTCACCTAAGTCTGTGCCCCAATCCAGTGCTGTCCCCCAGGGGGGCTCCCCCCGACAACCATTAGAAACCTCTAGAAACCGTTCAACGAAACCTCAGACTGTCCCGAAAAAGCTGGCTGTGCTTCTTGTGCCCCGGGAACGTTTTCTACTCCCCACGGGTGCGTCGAGCAGTCTGGAATACACACTCTCAGGGACAGAAGCCCGACCTCGCCATTGTCAAGGCTGTAACGCAGATGGTCCCATCTAGAATGGGCAGCACCTGGCCCCTCCCCGTGCCTCTAGGTGCTCCTGCAATACAAGTTATATGGTCTGGCTGCTATAACCCCACACACGCACCTCCCGGCCGGCTTAGATCATTGGGATAGACTAGACCGGCTTTGAATCTGGAGCTAAGAGCCGAGGCTGGCAAAGCAGGAAGGCGCAGACTAGTTTCCCTTTGCAATCTCACCGAAGAGTCCCAAGCAATGGGACCCCATTCCACAGTCAAACAGATCCCCAGCATTCACCCTGGATGTTCATTCCTCACCCCATCACTCCTATCTATAGCCCCTTAGCACCCCCTACCTGCCTCCATTCACAGTATGCCCCCTTCAGGGAAAAAAGGCAAAGTGGACTCAATAGAACACTGCTTATGAGCACTTCCATGGGGTTTCCAGCAGCTGAGTACTTTGCAAACATTCTCGCTAATTAGTCTAACACAGTCCTACCCGTGCAGCTGCTCGTGGGCGGTGGCTGTGTCTAGTTGCAATTTAAAAAAAAAAAAAAAAAAAATGAGAGAGAGAGCCATAATTCAGTAACGACTGTTACATAATTTGGCGTGGCAAGACTCCGGCTCTGCGCCGAAGGGTTATTGTGAGCTGGAGGCTGGGGTTTGCTCCCATGGGAACAAACTTAAACGTTACCAGATGGAGATTTTCTGCTGGGAACATTAAAGACTGAGGAAGTTCCCCTTTTGGGGAGATGGCAGAGTAGAGGGAGGCATGGCCTCTGTCCAATCGCTCCTGCCCTCAGCTGGATCACTCCCCGTCATCATCATCATCCCCCACCACACAGGTACACGGAGGATACCGAGTGGGGAACTTCAGGAAAGCAGCAGGCCTTTGTCCGCTGTCTCCAGTAGGAAAGTTTCAGGTTTCCTGCCCATAGCAGGCGCTTGCTCAGCCAATGGAACGGCCAGCGGCGGGTGAGCTCATTCCCCACCCAGCTCAAGCAGAGTCTAAGTTTCCTCCAGCTAGAGGCGTGTGCTGTTCCCCTCTGCAGAGCTCCGGCAAGCGTTCCCCTGCCACATCGCACAGGCTTGGCATCGGGACAAAATCTAGGCGAGTCCAGGGGAGAAGCAAGGGGAGAAGACTATGTGTTGGGAATGGGGAGACTGCCTAAAAACCAAGCCCTGCAGTGCTCCCAGTTCATCATCATCTAAGTCACAAGCTTCGAAGCAACATGTTACAAGCTGCTCATGGGACAGGAGACTCCCACAAAGTTTGGATCATCATTTATCAAGTATTTTGCAGACCATTAACTCTCTCCTACCAAGGTTTCCTCTGCTCAGTTGCCATCTGCTAAATTTCAGAGCAAACAGCTTCTAAGGTTATTGCAACAACCCTGTGACCGGATCGAGTCCACCTATTGGCAAGCATCTGCCGCTCAAGTGATTAACCCCGCTCCCTACAGACAATGCGGTTGGAAGTGACCTGTCATTTGGGGCACATCCATTTTTGGATGCCCAACTCAGGCCTGATTTTTCCAAACTAGGCAGGCAGGAACTGACTTGCCTAAAATTCAGAGCAAAGTTTGGGGGAAGGGCATTTCCTTTCTGTCACCGTGGCCAGATGTAACTGGAGGATGGGATGGTGGGGAGAACAGGAACAGGTTGTCCCTCCTCTACTCATCCCCCGGCCTGTTTGCACACCCAGTTGGAACAGCGCGATTTGGTTCGGGAGTGAGGGCTGCAGAGAGATGTGGAGCCAGCTGCCCCCCGCTCACCTGTCTGTTGAAATCCTCTTCGTTCTCCATCCACATGTACTCCGCGAAAGGGTTGTTCTCCTTCTCATCGTGCCCGTTCACTACCTGCTCGTCTTTGGATTTCGCGTTGGTCGTCGTCGTATTGGCAACGTTGGAACCATTCATCATTACTGGTTCTGTGGGGAAGGGAAAACGGAGGGTCAAGAGGAGGGAAGCGACAGGTCAGGACTCCCACACCATCGCATGACTCAACCCCAGAGCTATAAAGGAGGTACACGTGTGCAGCGCTTGAGTCTCTCCCACCGGGTGGAAAACCTGCCAAGCATATTGCGGATGCTTTGTGTTATCCGATCCCACAAGATGAGAGCTTCCACCAGGTGTCCAGCACCTGACACTCGTCTTATTACTCCAGCATGCGCTCCTCTCCTGGGGGAGGGATGTGCAGTGCCCAGAAGATCCCTAGGGAGCTATCAGCATTTACAGTCATTTAATTAAGGCTTCATCTTTCTACCAAAGTACCTCCTGCAGATGCAGTGCATGCTGCCCGCAGGGGAAGTTCTTCCAGCACAGTAACCACACCTCCCCAAGCAGCAGCAGCGATGCTGACCAAAGCTCTGTCTGCACAGCTGCATGTACGCTGGGGGTTTGCCAGCTTAGCATGTCACCGGGGAGTGTGGTTTACACACCTGGCCGACACAGCTATGCTGACAACTTTGTAGCGTAGACCTGACCTTAGTGACTCGCCTAGGGCGACACAGAGTCAGCGACAGGGCTTGGAACGGAAGCCAGCTCTCAGATTCCCAGCCCTGGGCTTTCCCACCCCATCCTCTTTATCCGACTTAGAAAGTAAAAACTAAATACGCTCTTTGAACGTTTAAACGCAGGAACGCTCAGGAGTTCAAGTTTCGGATTCTCTTCGCGTTAACCCATCCGCGTTGCCCCACATCCGATTCCTACTTAACCAGTTCGCCATGCGGGAGGTACAATAGACGCAGGCTAACATTGCAAGGCGAGCCTTAAGGGGGGCAAACATACACCAAACTTAACCTTCTTGCCTTTCCTACTGAAATGGATCCCGTGGGGCAGTACCGGCCTCTCCCCCTCCTGGAAGGGGGAGGTTACATGACTGAATAGGAGTGTTCATTTCTAACGTCCAGGATGGTTGCCAACCGGCGCTGAGCCCATTTACAGTCCCGGCCCTAGAACCAACATCGCCAGCCCACACACTTAACAAAAAAGCCAACCAACAGCAAAAATTACAACTCAGGCCCCCGGAAATTCTGAGAGTAGCTTAAAAGTCATGAGACTTTTTTAAAAAAATAGGTGGTTTTTTTCCTCTACCTTCTGGTTTCTCAGCCTGTCGGGATGCACCTGGGTTAGGTTTTTAAGCTGTCTCCTATAACCATGAGAGCTAGAAACTTTTTACACGAAAGCTGAGATACACATTCCATGACTCCAGAAGCTGGTGCTTTAATAACTACAAATATCATGAGACATGCTAAAATGGCATGAGGCGAAACACATCTAAGTTTCTACAGTGAATGGAGGGGGAAAGCAAGGAAAGAGAGGAATGTGAGAGGTAGCAGGCTATAAGTGTAGAATACTATTAAAAATCAAACCTCACAAATTAGTTACAATGTGTCTGTAGATATTTGGGTAGCTCCAACTCTGGCAGATGTCAGCTTGCAAGGCAAAGGAAAAGTGGGAGGAGTCTTATTTGACTCCACCCCATGCACTTTCCTGGCCACACACACAAGAGGTCTCATTCCATAGCACCCTCTCCCCGTCCCCGCCCACAACCATGCTGAAATGCTCTCTCCTGTTTGAATCTGGATCGCAGATGGCTTCAGATCTGGATTCTGGGCAGCAGACTGACACAGTCTCCCTCCCCACCCCATGCTTCCCACAGCAGCTGGAATTCTGCAATACTCATTTGGCACATGCTACTTTGTGGGAGGAGGGGAAGAAGCCACATTTCCTGTAGGAGAACAAGGCTTGAAATACTTACCCGTCATTTATTTGCTAGAGAACTAGACCCACTAGACAGAGGTGGATCCAAAGCATAAGGCTGTGGGGGCTGAGAAGCCCAGCTCCCCTGATGCAGGGATTTCTACCCTAGAGCCTGACTGGTTACTCCATCTTTTGGATCAGCCTCTGGCTTGTGGATGACTCTGATGTGAAGCTCCACGCCCACGTTTTAGCTGCAGGAAATAAGGATCTTTCCTCTTTCACCTCCCTCTACCACAGCCACCTGGTATGTGGGGGAGAGGCCAACCCCTCCTCCATGAATACCTCTGCTGCTACTCCAGTTGTCCCCAAGCAGTAGCAGGAATCAGCTTGTTCTGCTGCTGTCTATAGGGTTCTGAACAGCGGTGCAAATTGACCAGAATCTTGTTAACGTTGCATCTGCAGGGCAGAATAGCAGCAGCAGGGGCCCTGGAGCGGTCTGTCTGCAGACTCTGGAAGACCACACCGCACCAGGTCCCATTTGGAAGGTTTACCACAAGCAGAAAAGCTGAAGATGTTTTTTGTTTTTAAAATGAATGCTTAAATGCTGCAAAAGTTAATGGGGTGGGGTCCTCTTCCTTGCTAGGGCAAGCTTCCCAACCGGGCATCGCTCAAAGCCTGGGGGGAAGGTGGTGGAGAAGGCGGGGAAAGAGTTGTGGAGCAGAGGGGCGAGGGGAAGATTACAGAGGCAGGGTGGGGCCACGAGGATGCTGAAGTTTTAGAACACAATAGAGTTTTTCCTCCTCTTTAAGAAATCCAACCCAGTCTCCCTTTATTTCTTTGCTCTGCTGAGAAAACAAGATGTTTACATAGGCAAAGCCAACCCCTCCGTTGCAACAATGCATGCAGTGTTAAAGAACTGGCAGGCATTACTGATTGTTAACACTATCCAGAGTAAGTCCTCCTATGCAAACACAGGGGTGTGGCAGGGACACTGCTCTTAAACTGGCAGGGAGGTTTGCACCAGGTGTGAGCCAGGAGGAGCTGTACCAGATTGGGGCAGTGAAAGTTGCAGCACAAAAATCAAGCGCCCCAAAAATAAAATGAAACAACAAAGGACAACCTCTGCCATCTACCCACACCTTGACAGCGTCAATCAGCTGTGCTGGGTGTAATCCCAGGCCTGCCCCCTCAGTGCAGCTCGACCCACACTGAGCAGAGCTTTGCAGCAGTCTCCCAGGGGCAAAAGGATTCCCCCACCGCTTTGCCAGGCACTTGAAAACCAAAGGTGAGCTCAGCACCACACCGCAGGGCCCGCTACCTGCATCATCACTCCCTCCAGCGCTGGAGCTGGGGAAAGGAGAGCTACCCTGCTGAGCAACGACACGAGTAGGCAGGAGGAAAGAACTGTCCACAGAGAAATCGGGAGAAAGCACTGAGCCCTGATGAGGGACACCGTGGGAGGGACACACACCAGGCCAGGAGCTCAGAGGCTCAGCAAAGGCCAGGAACTTTGAATTGGAGAGAAGCAAGATGTAGCCAGTGAGACAGCAAGGGCTGAATTAATACTTGTGGGCCCCCCGCCTTGCCTGTACTCCACCCTGGGCTCCCACCCCTGCTCAGCCTCTTCTGCCCCAGGCCCCAAGGGAGGGGGGGAAGGGCGGAGAGGAATGAGCGGTGGGCGGGACCTCAGGGGGAAGAGGCTGAGTAGGGGCGGGGCTGAGCGGGGCCATGGTCTGGGTGCCAGGGCTCCTTCTGAGTGTGGGCCTGGAGCCATGGTGAACCCGATACCGGAGACAGCTGGTTACTGAGTTATGGGGCTGTGCTCCACAGCACACCCTGGCTGCCTCCCTTTTTCACGTACCTTGATGGTTTTGCTTCTCTTTTCCTTCCCACCGTGCCGGAGTCACTCAAGAGGGCATCTCAGCACCAGACTACAGATGCGGACCATACAGGCCAGATGGAAGAGGACAGCTGTTTGTTTGTAAAGGAGACCTTCATGACCCGCTTGGCTTCCCACTTTGGAACTCCAGGTCCCTAGCCAGGGAAGTTCTATGGTGACTGCCAGGGCCCTGTTTCACTAGTTCTCCAAGCACTGAGGCAGTGATTGCCAAGAGACAAAGCCCCCCCAGCCAATGGCTCATTGGGCGGATGCGGTTCAGGCAGGTCAGTTTCATGTCCAAGGGTACACAAGGGAAGGATGTGGCCAGTATCATGCCCGACCACCACGGACTGCCCTACCCCGATGGAGCAGGTACCCATTTTGCAGCTGGAAGTGGCCTTTTAGTCAGACTGTTTAACACAGACATCCTTTCTCCAAACTGCCAATTAGCTACTGAAGTGACAGATTCAGCACTCTGCCCCTTCACCTAGCAGGCTCTCCAGAGACGCCCTCCAGCAAAGCCCCACAGGAATAGAGCTGACAATCCTGGTATTTATAAGGCTACCGAAAACAGATCAACTCCCACACCCTCCAGCCCCTGTGCCACACAGAGGGACAAACCCTGGTTCTAGAATACCCTTTGTGGATTACCTTTACAGTGACCATTCAAGTCCCCCGAGCACACTTCACACTCGTACAGAGCTCTTCAGAGTTCTTTACTGATCTAGGATACAGACCAACAAAAAACCCAAGAGTTTTGGCAGACAAACCCTCCTGCTTCAGGGTTTAACTCGACCAACAATCTTAGCCTCCCCAATACCTATTCAAAAGGCTGCTGCTAAGATCATTTCCTAGCCCGTTGCTCCCCCTGCTCGAGTCTTCACTTTCAAGGCCTTTCACAGCCAGCCCCCACCCTACCTATCTCATTTGCTACCAAGCTCACAATCAGCCCACGGTACCAGCCTCCAGCACCCACTTGTCAAATTTCCACACACCCCTCATGCTTTCCCCCAGGCTGCCCCTCATGCTGGGAAGAAGCTCCTCTGCATCTGCAAAACATCTGCAAAACTAACGTATAGTCCTCCTTCAAACTCTCCTCTGCCACAATGCTTGCAAAAAACTGACAACGGTTAAGCTGCTGCTGTGCTCAGACCACCGCCTGTCATGCTGACCAAAGCAGTCTCATTGTTTCCTTCTGCTCATGCCTGTCTCCATCTCTTGTCTTATGCTGAAACGAAGTCCCTTGGGGCAGGGGCTGGGTTTTATTTTGTTTTGTTTCTAACCAAGAAGTACCATAGCTAAGTATCACCACGTTACAGATGGGACGAGACAGACATGGAAAGTCAGTGGTGGAGCTAGGGTTGCAACTAAAACAAGACCGGTAAAAAGACACCAGCCGTCACGCTACACTCAGACTCCCATCCTTGCTGCCATCAGATTGTGCAGAGAAACTCAGTGCAGACACTTAACCGCAAATAAGTGTACTGTTACCCTGAGCTCCATTGGCACGTGAAGGCCTTGTGGGTATGCAGCAGTTCTCCAAAAAGGGCCAGATTTTTGGAGCTTAAACGTGCCCACCCTCTACGCACCAACATCCCAGATCGTTTGAAAACGTATATTATGTATGTTTAGATGAGGCCTGACACGGAGCTGTCAAGTGTTGCCATCAGTCTGCAGCCAAGGTAAGAGAACGGTGCCCCAAGAGAGCCATTTTTTGCACAATTCCAGAAACAAGGCAACATGACTACAGTGGTTCATTTCAACAACTTACTGCGGTGTTTATTGGTCAAAGCTACCAAATCACAGTGTATTAAAAGATGGTTATTGGTTTTGCGTGGACAAGTCCGTCCGTCCCAGAAACAATGAAGCTGTTTAGCATGTGGCAAAAATGGCAGCTATCAACATTTTGCAATATACTAACACGAAGGGTTTTCATGTCGCATATTCTTAATTGTCAAATATCTCACAAATAGTTTTCTATATTTTCAGTTGAAGTTCACTGACCAGATGAGCCTCACACTGAAGGTTGTGCACCAGCTACAGTAGATGCTGTACCTACAGTTTGTACTGCATAGCGGGTAGATATAAAGTATGGGAATTCTTAACGTAATGCTTCTCCATTGGTAAACTTTTGTATGTACACTGTAGCGTCTAGTCTGTCTGGTAGGTGGTTTTAATTTGCAATTACCTACACATGCCGTACTAGCCTTTGAAATATCCTAGAAACTAGCTTTTTAATTCAGACACTTATGCACAGGTCAGTATTAGTGTTAGAGATGACAATACACAGCTTCATATTATGAATATGCAAAAGCTATGACCCCAACAAGAAGCAGTGAGGACAAAGTCCATAAACAAGTCCTTGTCTGTACATGGAAGAGGGATGAAGATCATGTTACAGCTCTTACCGACCATATTATCAATAAGACAAACCCATTTGGCCCTGAATCACATCCAGAGGTGCTTACCAACATATCCACTAGTCTGCATGTAACATCAGATGTATCAAGTCTCTAGACAATAGCAGATGTTGGTGAAGAACAAATGGAGAGATCTGAGAGACGTGCACTTGATTCTGATGAGTCATCTAGCTTCAGCCCCAACAAGAAATCTGACATCGAGACATTTGCTGACATGGCCAAGACCACCAAATTTAAGTCTCAGAAGGGAGGGACAATCACAGCAGCTGTCAGTCCAGAAACTGTTTTTTCTGCACAGCCCTGTCCTTCGCAAAATGCATAGGTGATGTTTCAATGGGAACTGGGCTGTGTCACCCAATAAGACCTGTGTATTGTCCCTCTTGCTTGCTGACGGAACAATGCGAAGAACAGACAAAGCTGAATTAGGCATCAGCTGGAAGCGCGAGTGAAGGAATCCTGGAGCTAAGAGCATGCCACAAAGAAACCACAATGTACACCAGAGCTGCCCTGGCTGTCTCACAGGATGGCTGGAGACTAATGCCACACATTCGCTGAACTGGCTGCTGGGTACTTGAGGCAGGCCCGAAAAGGATTTGACAAAGCTAATTCTGTAATCGAAGTCTGACAGATAGGACAACAGTACCTCTGTGAAAGCTGCAGAAAGACAGTGCCAGACAGGATCTAAGGTTGGATGCAGGAAATACCAGGTGGCTGATGGACAACCTGTCCCTCCATGGGAAAAGTTTCCAAAAGTCACATCCAACAAGCAGTCCCTTCTGAGATATATGGTTCAAAATCCACCTGAGACTGTAGGAGCACAGCCAACACAAACACTCCTCCTAGCTGTAAAAAGTGACAGAGTGTCCTGTGGGACCTATAGACTAACAGACGTATTGGAGCATAAGCTTCCGTGGGTGAACACCCACTTCGTCAGATGCATGGATGCTTTCCAATGGTGAAGTGGCACATCCATCACCAGCAGCGGTGTTGTAGAAGCCCAAGACCTGTACAGTACTCAAGGACACAAGGATGCTTCTTCACTCTGTACGTGCCAATATGGCTTTTGGTCCCTTGGAGTCAAAGGAACCATAGTAATGAAGTCACCTGACACAGATGTTTTGGTCCTGGCTGTTCACTAGTTTCCAAAACTGCAACAAACAGACACCATGTGGACTGAAACAAGCACTATAACCAGCACAGCTGACAAGCACCACTCATCCCTGTGCCTGCAACTGGAGACGCACCTCACTCCCGACTCCTGCAACGAATCTCCTCCTGCTCTACACGCGTGAACAGGAGGTGACTGCGTCATCCCTATTGGGTGTGCGTAGCAAGGCGACCAAATCGGTGGGGTCTGCCACTCGCCTACTGTCAGCGTTATGCACTTCCGCTCGTGCGCTGACGCCAGCCCCCAGCCAACTTGTCCTGGAGCACTTGGAACGTTGCACGGCCCAACAGCTGGATCGAACACGTCCCCTTCTGAAGCTAGCCTTGCCCAGCGCTTGGGCCTTGGCCACAGCGGTTTTCTGCACAGGGGGAGCAGGAGATGCTGTGAGCTAGCATGGTGCTGGATACCTGCCAGGCTGTTCTGACTGCACAGGATTTCACTGAGTAGAGCCAAGGCCCCGGAAGCCAGGAAACCACAATAAGGCACGGTCACTGGCTGCCACGGGCCTTTGCTGTTAGATCTGCAGGCAGGCTGCTGCTTACGCAAGGAGCAGGAACTGTACAGAACACGAGTGGACTGCATCCTTTAACAAGCTTATTGCTAACGTGTACCACAGCGATGGGCGCCAAAAAAATACCTGCACAGCTAGCCAGCAGGGAAAGAGTTATGTGCGGGGGTCAGAGCCACGTGTCCCGCACCGACTGTTTTCGCTTTGCAGCTCACCTTTCGCCACGCTATCCACTGACTTCATCGTAACACAGCTGTGTCGGTCAGAGGGGGGCAAATTCTCCACTGACTCGCTCCCCCGGTACAACTCAACATCGGCCAATATGTATGTGTCAGAGCAGGGAATTGGGAAGCAGGGGTGAAACCCTGGTTCCACTGAGGTCAATGCAAAACTCCCATTGGCTTCATCAGGGCCAAGATTTTACCTCAAGACTCCTGGGTTCTTTCCCAACGCTAGCTACACAACAAAAGGCAAAGGCACTTAGCTGCCCATTGTTTCTCTCCTGGAAAAGGAAAGTAAGAATTCTGACTTACGTCTACAATGTTACAAACACTAGTTAACGTTTGTCAGACAGCTTGTGATGCTCAATATCCATGGAAATTACCCCAGAGTTCACTTCTAGGCCATCCTTTGCAGTACAATTCTCCAGCATGTAAGATTTTCATTTAAGAAATCACATTTCTAGGCCTCACATGATTCCAGGAACATTTCTGAAAACAAGACCAAATATAAAATGATGCAGTGCTGCCTGCCTGAGTCTGCAGACAGCCTGAAACAATGGCTCTAAGAGGGGTGAATCGCCCCATTCATCTCAATAGGGTGTTAACCCTGAAATCTAAAGATGGCATTCAAATGTTAACACTCAGATTCCTTCGCAACTGATCCTTTTAATCAAACACGTCCCCCACATGCAGCGAGTGTGCTTATCACACAATCCCAAACTTCCTCCCCTTAGATGCTGAAAGCCCAGTTGTGCCCTGTGTAGGTGCAAAGTCCACCAGCTTCCCACCCCCTTGACAATCGCTACAACGCAGTGATGCTTGGTCAGTACAAAAGTGAGCAGTGTCTTGAAAAGTGTAGGATCAGCACAAAATCAACTGAATTCACCATCAAACTAAACCCAGGGACGACTACTGAATGGATTACTCATTTTCATACTGCATTCTTTAAAAACAAAAACAAAAAAACCCCTCCATTTAATCTAAGTAAGCAGGTCTCAAAATTGCCATTCTGCAGCATATGAAAGAGTCCAGCAATCCTGCGGCAGACTAAAGGTCCTGTTCACAGCTGCGTTTGCTCTGCGGCACCTTGAATAAAGGTCTCTTTGCACCTTCACAGTGTTTTACTGTAAAAATCTATCAGGTCACATACTGGTCTGAAGTCACATTGGTGTAAATCTGGAGCAACTTCATTTAAATTAACCATTACTCCATATGTATTATGGTGTAACCCAGGCCAGAATCTGGCCCAATGGTTTCATAGCACCCCCCCCCATCAGATTTAAGATGCAATCACACATCAGGCAGCTTTGCTCACATTGGGCTGGTCTACACTGGGGGGTGGGGGGGAGGGAGGAGGAGAAGAAATTGATCTAAGATACGCAACTTCAGCTACGAGAAGTCAACGTATCTTAGATCGACTTACCTCCCGTCCTCACGGCTCGGGATCGATGGCTGCGGCTCCCCCGTCGACTCCGCTTCCGCCTCTCGCCCTGGTGGAGTTCCGGAGTCGACGGGGAGCGCGTTCGGGGATCGATTTATCGCGTCTAGACGAGACACGATAAATCAATCCCCGATAGATCGAAGACGTACCCATTGTTCACCACTCACAGCCACTCATTGTACTGCAGTGTTTCAGGGCTCTACTTCACAGTCCTCTTGCTGTCCTTATCACTTGGCACTTCAGCTCCACGCTTTAGCCAGAAGGAGCCTCAGAGCTCTAATGCCAGGGCTTTTTTGAATTCTCAACAACAGTCTGATCTTCTGGTACCCGCGTCCCCTCAAAACCCAGGATTCCAGCTCCAGCCAACTCTTGCCATTTCAGCAGCTCGGCCTCTTGCCAGGGGCTTGCTTAAGGTCACACCATGGTGGATTCCTTTCCTTGTGGTCTCAATGCCAGGGCATGCTTGCTCAGGCAGCTTCCCAATGCACACAGCTGAATTCAGCCAGCTTGCACCCATACGGTCTGACTTGATTTCAGAGAGAGCCCAACACATCAAGAAGGTCCATCTGAAGCCAGTAAAGCTCCTGCTTCTAGAGGAGGTCTCCTTCATGCCAACGCGGACATAAAACGGAACCAGCTTGGAGACTAGCACTCTCCAGGGGGATCTGGATTCAGCCCTGCATGGCAGGTATGTCATACACTCAGTTCTGAGAGAGAGAGAAGAAAGCACCATTAGGGTCCATCAGAGTGCAGCATTTAGTGGCTTCATACAGCTCTTTGCTGATAAAAGAAAAACCACAGCAATCTTCTGGAAAGGAAAGCAGGCAGCCCCTTCTCCACAACGCCAAGTCTGCAGGACTTGTTACACCCGAAGCACTAATACTATTGGCCTAGCTGGTGATGCCATCGGCTAAGTCCAACATCTGTGCCTTCCCTTACCCAGGCTGTTCAGGACTCTTGCCCAACCCCCCCCCCCCCCCCCCCCCCCCCCCCCCCCCCCCCCCCCCCCCCCCCCCCCCNAGTTCTGAAGAGCCTACCACTGTAGTTCGGAGGTGCTAGTAATGCTTTTCACTTAGAAAGCACTTATCACCCGAGGATCTCAAAGCCCTTTACAAAATACTAGGGCCGAATCCTGGTCCCACTGAAGACAGCAGGATTTTTCCAGGTTAGCATTATTCCCGTTTTACAGATGGAGGAATGGAGACAAGAAGAGGCTAAGGGTACGTCTCCACTGCTATTCGACATCCACAGCTGGCCGGTGCCAGCTGACTTTGGCTAAGGTGCTGTTTAACTGCCTGGGTTCGAGCTGCAGTCTGCGCTCTGGGACCCTCCCACCTTACGAACATCGACACCACAATTAAACAGCCCCTTCGCCCGAGCCCGGCCAGCAGCATGGACCAGCCACGGGTTTTTAACTGCAGTGTAGACATATGCTGAGTAACTGTACATAGGGTGTCTGTGGCACAGCCGGGAATAGAAGCCAGCTGTCCAGGCAGGGCCCAGTGCTGTGCTGTCACCCCAAGGCCATCCCATCAGAAGGATGCTCAGACTATGCCCCACATCCGATTCAGGATGGACAAAAGTTAACATAAGGGTTTGTGCAAGGACTTTGTCCCGTACAAAGGGCCAGTGACAGCGTGACGGAGGCTAGTTTGCACCCATCGTCTAGGTAGCCGCATACCACCTGCTCCTCCCCAGAGAAAAAAAAGTCATATGGGGCAAGAAAAAGAAGAGACAAGGGGAGGAATCGAGTGCTAACACTTCCTACCTTTCATTCCAACGTCTGCAAGTTTCTTGATGCGTGTGTGTTCTCCTTGCTCCTCTGCCATCTCTTCATCATTCCCTGGATTCCGATGGTCTTGCTAGGCAATGTTTCCAAAGCAGTTCTCCTCCTCTTCCACCTCTGTACGGCCTGAGTGCTATCGCTTCAGCAGACTGAGCCAGGAGCCTGCAGAGCCATCAACCTGGATCGCTTCCCAGGTCAGCCTCTCACATGCAGCAATGCAGCAACTACCTACAGCCATGCAGCAACTACCTACAGCCGAACATTTCCCCCCCACCCCATCTCCACTTTGCCAAGTCCCAAGCACCAAACGCTGCAGTTTCTGTTCTAGATGGGGGCAGGTTTAGAGCATTTTTTCAGCTTTGGAGAAGCACTTCCAAGATTTATTTCTGTATTTTTAGTCTCCACGCTACGCCAGGTTAAATGTAAACTTTGCCCCATGTGTTATTTATCGGACAGTCCAGAGCAGAACTGCAACTGCTGGAGTCTGTTGAAACTCTGCCACAGTGTTCTCACATCCTGACTGCATTGCAAAAACACTGCCCAGCAATCTCTCTGGTTTAAGAGCGAGGAGGGGAAATCCATGCCTGGATTCCCAGGAGTGTTTCAAGCTCCTGGAGCCTGAATGGAGTGCAGCCACTGCCCCGATCTTGGGGTCCCTGGGTGCTCTCTCAGAACACAGACCTATCTGACATCCCTCAGTGTTGGAACCTGCTGTCCAGCCACCTAGCCCCCCTGGGTGCAACGCTGACCCTTCAGACCCTCTCCCCTGAACCTAAACGCACCCCTCCCCCAGAACGCCACTCAATAGGTGGGAAGCTTCTGGTTTACAGCTGAACTCTCGCTCAGGAATGCACCAGCTGTGAAGCAGTCAGCACACACATGCTTTGATACTCTTCCAACTTTTATGCTCTTCTTTATTTAATCATGTAAAGCCCTGGAGAGTAGAGATCACACAAAACAAGGGAACAGCTTAATCGCAATATCCCTCACTAGGTCACCCTTCCCTTGGGGGATCATCTGTGGTCCATCAGGCAGGGTTCTCCACTCATTGGTCTACACTGCCCCTGCCGCCCCCTCCCTCAACTTAATCTGGTGCAAAATAGCTCTCCCCCTCCATGATTCCCTTTATAGACCCTGCTTCTAGGTGAGCAGTTGCAACATCCTGCATGCCCATGGGGAGTCTAAGCACAATGACCCACATGGTACAAGGAGAACTGTCAGTTTCCATCATCAAACCAGTTCCATTTCATAGAGCCTGAAGGGCAGGGTGCCAAAGGCACGGGACATTGTGCAAGCGCCATACAAGTGGAAGGGAGTTTAGGGAAGAGCAACAAAAGGGATCAGGAGGGACTGATCTGTGAGCAAAGCCTGCCTGCTAAACACCTACAAGGATTGGGTGCAACAGATGTCCACAATGCTACTAATGAAGTTCGAGAAGACGTCAAACCAAACAAGGAACAGACTTGAGAAGCTGCTGTTTGCCAAGGTGCCAGCGTTTTGGCATGGAAAGACCCAAGACATTCCCCATCTGATTCATGACCTTGCACGCAATCTTGAGACAGCACTTTGAGAGGCCACGTGGACTACCTATGTGAAAATCCAACTGTACGGACGCCCTGGTTGCGTCTACGGGGTTTGAACTCAGGACCTTTGGATCTAAGGCTACGTCTACACTACCCGCCGGATCGGCGGGTAGCGATCGAATTATCGGGGATCGATTTATCGCGTGTAGTGTAGATGCAATAAATCGATCCCCGATCGCTCTCCTGTCGGCTGCTGAACTCCAGCAGTGCGAAAGGAGGAAGCAAAGTCGACGGGGGAGCCGCGGCCGTCGATCCAGCGCCGCGAGGACGCGAAGTAAGTATTTTTAATTCGATCTAAGTTACGTCGACTTCAGCTACGCTATTCTCATAGCTGAAGTTGCGTATCTTAGATCGATTCCCCCCCCCTAGTGTGGACCAGGCCTTAGAGCACAAGTCTCTATTGCCCGAGCTATCTGCCACTTGCCCACTGTCAGGATTATACAGTTCCGCTCGTGCACCGATGCCAACCCCCAGCCAACTTGTCCTGGAGCAGTTGGAACATTGCACGGACCAACAGTTGGCCTGAAGGATCAAAAAGAAGCAGGCCCATTAGCTCGGAGGCAGGCACTGACTCAAACCTCTGTAAGTGGTCTCACCACTAGAGGGCGACCGAGCCATGAATAGTGGATTTCACAATAAACCATGCTGATGCAAGTATGTCACCAAAGCTACAGCAGCAGCTGAAGCCGAAAAGCCGAGCCTTAGATGTTATCACTTATCTGGGTACTTTAGCCAGCGGGGAGCTGTAACCTGAATGTGAGAAGACACGGTGTTGATTGGTGTCTCTGGAAAACGCTGCTGCAGATGTCAGCAGAAGCTATGGGTTAATTAAAGAGCACAAAAATGTGCATTTTATGGAAACAATTATTGGCTTGATGTGAGACACAACAGTGGTGTCAGACGTTTTAAAGAGACGAAAGTTGCCAAACAGAGCTCTGCTGTGTTCTGAGAGGCACGCATGTGTTTAGGACTTACTCACCAGCCAGATCCCCACCTACACGCCATCGGTAATTGGTACAACGAAGAAAGCTTTAAAGAGGTTTAAACCTGTCTGGGAAAGACGGAGGGAGAAAAGGAACTGGAAAAACTGCCTGGAAGACATTTCAGAGCCCTGCACCAGACGCCGCAGCCATTCAGTGTCTGACTTACGCTACGCTGGCTTCACAGGTCTAAAACTCACAAATTGTGTGTGTGTGTGTGTGTGTGTGTGTGTGTGTGTGTGTGTAAGACTGTAAATCACTTCTATCGCAATTGTCCCAACCATGATCAGGGCCCCTGTGCTAGGTGCTGCATTGACATGATGGGACACTGTCCTTGCTTTGGAGATTTTACAATCTCAGACAGCAGGAGAAAGGTAAGGATTCTTACTCCTGTTTACAGATGGGGAAACTGAGGCACGGGGTAGATTAAGTGACTTGTTGAAGGTCAGACAAGGAGTCTATAGCTGAGCAGGTACCAGGTCCCAGTCCAGCACCTTAACCAGAAGGCCACCTTTTATCAAAATACTGCAGGGGTGAGGGGATCTTTAACATGCAAACGTAGGAAAAGCTCAAAATGTAAAGTTATATTTCAAGAAACTAAACAGGTGTTGTATGAAGATGCTGCGGTCTCCTTCCTCTGAAGTATTAGCGATGGCCACAGCTGGCCACAGGACACCGACTGGGGTGGGCCAGTGCTCTAAGGTGGTACCGAGCTCTCTCTGTCCCTCCTGTGGTTCTTGCTCACATGCTCAGGGTTGAACTCATCAGCATCTGTGGGGCTGGGAAGGAATCCCTCCAGGGCAGATTGGCAGGGACTTCCGGGGTATTCCACCTTCTTCTGCAGCGTGGCGTATGGGTCACTTGCTGGAATTATCTTGGTATCTGCCCCTTGGTCCATCCGATTCTCTGTCCGTAGCACAGAATGGTTGAGTCTCCTGGGGGCTGTAATTCTTTGGTCTAAATCCTGTTGTTGAGTTAGTCTGCAGGTGATGTGGGTGCCCTGTGCCATACAGGAGGTCAGACTGCATGATGCCATGAGCCCTTCTGACCTCAAACTCTATGACTCCCAGGTACATGTCTCCATCCAATCCTACTTGGCCACAGTGACTAACCCAGGATCAGAGGAGGACAGTCTCCAGCTGAGCAGTGGGAAGAGGAAGGCAGTGGGTACTGCACACAGAGGAAAGAGGGCTTTCCCACGGTCAAGGTGGACAGTGTGCTGCCGTATGGATGGTCCATGATTCGGGTGGGAAGAAGAGGCCAGGATGAAAGTGGAAGGAACTGGGGAACAAGCAAAGGGCTAGGAGGCAGGAGAGGCTGAATTCTACCCCGTTACCTTTTGCTTCAGTTTCCTCACCCGTTTCACATGGGTATCATGGGAATTCGCTATCGTTAACGGCTCCACGGTGCTTCCAATACGTAAGCCACTGTGTAAACGCCCAGTTAAAGCTGTCTGAGGGGCGCACTGCATTTCCACTGCACTTCCCAAGGCCTGTTTGCTTTCTTGTGGCTTTGTTAAAATGCAACCAGGACGTGGCACTCTCTGACTTTCATGCTTGATTTTTAAAAACCGCAATGGTGTATTAAAGATTCCTGCCCCCAGTTAAGTTGTTGACTATCTTAACCCTACCACCTTCAATGGCCCGCAGAAAAATTTGGGCTTGTGCCATTTTTTATTCTTTTTGAGGGATACAAGGCTTGAGCAATTTGTCTGGGCCGCTCCAGGTGACGCTTCACTCCCATTTCGTTAGCCAAGTGGCCTCTTTGCAACTGATTATCACAGAACCATCAAATTCAGCTTAACACAATGTATTCTCTGTGCTCACCACAGCTCCAGATCATAGCTCTCCTCTCTACAACCCAACAAGTCACTGAGCATTCCCAGCCTTTTCAATTAAGGTGTGAACGCTTATAAGACACATCCTCCAAGACCCCCAAAAGTTCTCCAGCCAAACAAGGGAGAAGCAGAGCCAGAGCTCCGGAATTCTAAGATACAGACAGAAGCCAGAAAAAGCACGTAGAAACAGGCTTTCCGTAACCATCTTAAAGTAACAATAAAGGGCAAAGGGCCAATTTCATTGGCCGAGCAAAGCAAGGCCCTACACAACTTGACAGCATCTGTCTGTAAGGTGATAACTTTTGAACGTTGCGTCTAGTCAATTCCAGGGAACGTTCTAGGCAACGATGAGCAAAACCCTGTTGAGTCTGGTGAAAAAATCAGAAAAACAGAAGGGGGAAATGGGGGCCACATGGAGCTCCTGGTTAGCAGAGCTAGCAGCTTCAGCCACCTCTGTAAGGCTATAGGTCAAAGAACCAGCTGATAACAGCCTCTAACACCTTCCAGCTAACACCCCCCCATCTCAGCTCTGCCCATGCTCCCAAGAAAGTCTAAAATGTTGACCACCCCCCACCAGAGTGACTTACCTCTCAGCAAGAAAAAATACTGGTGGGCGCTTTGGTTTGCAGAGCCCCTGAAACGGGGAGGGGGGTTGTAGGGAGTCCCTGACAGAGTGGGATGGGAGGGTGACACCGAAGGGGCTTGTAGGGGGAGTGGAAAGATGCTCGGAGCCCCCGGTGCATGCAACGCGTGAGACCCGCTAGTTCCTTTTTTAAATCCTTTGCAGCTCCCCTTTACCTGCGGAGGGGCTCTTGCAACACTGGAGAATGAAGTTTCCCAGCTCGTCAGCTACTTCACTTCCCTGGCAATCAGTGACTAAGATGGAAAATATATTGAAGTCTGCTTGCCGCTACCTGCTCAGAGCGAAGGCACAACATACCCACGAGCGTCCCGCTGTTAGCGCAATCCCCGCTGCCTGTGAGAGAGGCTTTAAACGCTCTGCTCTTGCTCCGTGCACCAAGACCGAACTCATGAGAACAAGCAAAAGTGACTCCACCCTGATGAATCTTAGCCACACTTGGCACGCAGGGAAGTTGGAGACTCCAAGCCAAGAGATGATGAAGGACACGCACTACAAAACCCATCCCCCCCCCCCGACTGCTGCCTAACCAGAAGCCAACCCTGGGAATGGAGTAGGGATCCCCCCACCCCGCCCGGTGTTGCAAAGTTCTTGCTCCAGCATGTTATGTTGTGCACAGCATATCAGGGCATCTATGGGATGGGGAGTCTTCTGCCCCTTCCCGAGAGCCAAATGAAAGAAAGGCAGCACAGAACGTGGTGCTAATTCAACGTGGGTTCTAGGCTTGGCTTTGCCACTTTGTGTGGCCTTGCTGCCTAACTTCTCATCGCAAATTCCACCTCCGTACAGTGACGCTAGAACATGGACCCCCACAGAAGGGTCATGAGGCCTAATTCATTGGGGTTTTAAACCCCAAAGGAGGTGCTCACATTCTACAGCCACAGAGACGGGTCTAGGGCCAGTCAGTAGGGAATGTCAAGGGCTATGTCACAGGGGCTGGGCTAGGGATCCCACCACAGAGCTCTATAAATAGCGCTGGGAATCCTTGTGTTTGCACACTGGCTGATCATTTACCAAGGGAAACTCAACTTAGACACAGAAAACCCAGCTCTCCTCTCTTTGGATACTCGCATAGCTCTCTGCCTTCGCATCCAAGAGTAAAGGTTTTCTAGCAAACGTTTTGTTGGCCAGTAGATACCACCCCAGCTGTACAACATACTTCAGGCTTCAAACACTCACATTTTAGCTGAAAAAGTCATATCCAAAAAAATCCATTACATCTCCCTCCCCCAAGCCCCAACCATCACTGCAGAAGGGCTCTCTAGAGCAGGGGTAGGCAACCTATGGCACGGGTGCCGAAGGCGGCACGCGAGCTGATTTTCAGTGGCACTCACACTGCCTGGGTCCTGGCCACCGGTCCGGGGGGCTCTGCATTTTAATTTAATTTTAAATGAAGCTTTTTAAACATTTTAAAAACCTTATTTACTTTACATACAACAATAGTTTAGTTATATATTATAGACTTATAGAAAGAGACCTTCTAAAAACGTTAAAATGTATGACTGGCACACGAAACCTTAAATCAGGGTGAATAAATGAAGACTCGGCACACCACTTCTGAAAGGTTGCCGACCCCTGGTCTAGAGTATAGTTTTAAAGTTCCTACCGTGTTTCTTAGGAGTCTATTCCACACAGTCTGACTCCCTGTAGAGGGATGTTCACCCTGGACTTCCCCCACCCCCTCCCCCAACTCAGCTTAATCAAATTTCTACCGACCCAGGCTGTGGCTATGCTAGACGTTTATTAGCCTGATGCAGCCCCACTACCCATAGCCACAGCTGGAGAGTGAGTGTAGACAGCCACCAGCATTTGAACCGTGGGTTCATCTGGCCGTGCCCCCAATATGGATCCAGATGATATCGTGGTGTATCTACATCCGCAGAGCGGCACCAGAGCTAGAACAGGGAGTAATTGAGAGAGAAAAAGATTCTAGTGTAGACAAGACCTCAAGTCCCCTATGGAATTCTTCACCTTCCCTAGAGTCTATGCCCTTCAAACACCTGCAGTGCACTATAATACTCCCACGTGTGCACCTTAATACTAGTCTTGTCAACTAGACAGATTTAGTTCCTCTGATCTTTCTTCTTACAAAGAAATCGCTTGTGCATCTAGCTTCTCCACTCACCTCCTATCCTTCTGGTCCTCGGGCACCTAGAACAGCGCTCTACATCCCATCTCACCAGTGCTGTATACTGAGCAGTTATCAGCGCCCTGCTCCGTGGCATGACGACTCGCCATACCCAGCCCAAAACTACACTTCTCTGCGTTTCAACAAACACTCATGGCCGGTCTGCAATCCATCACTGTCCCAGGTCTCTTTCCATTTAAATTTCTCTTCCACATTCATTTGGTTTCCTTCTCCGGTTTGCTGAAGGATTTTAAAGTATCGTGTCATTTACCTAAGTGACCCCCAAGCCGCTCTCCCATTAGTTAAGTAACGGCACTAACGTTTGCTGCGGCTTACATCAGCAGAACAGATGGGGAATCTGCAATGGTTTTAAAAAAGAACTTAGGCTGCCAAGAAATTAGATCCCGTTTCAATCGCGGATTTGGATGCCCATCCCTCCCCACGCTGCCATTTTAATCAGCTTTTGATATGTGGCAGCCCACAGCAGGTCAGAATCCCCTCCAAAGCAGAATACGGTGGTCTCACATGCCTCCCCACACCCGCACAAAGTTAGCGTGATCTCCGCAGGCCGGCCTGGAAAGCCTGGTGTTAGTTTAAAGGTCTGACCTAGCAGAGCTGGTCAATGTTCAGAACCCCTAACTACAGCTTTTCAGTACGATTTGGCTACAGGGTAAAATGACATCGTAGCCTTGAGTGTGGGACAAGGGCTGCTACTGCGTTTGTCCGGCTCACAGCGCAGCAGGGTCCTGGAGTGTCACTGCAGCATAAAACAACAAATGCTGTCACCAAAGTGCTGCTCTAGCCCATAAACAAACAGTGCTCGTCTACACTGCAGGGAAGCTGCCAGGGACTGCGCTGCGGGATTGCATCAGAAGGTGGCCTAGCCAGCAGAACGCGATGCAAGTCAAGGAATGGCCTGGTACTGAACCCTGCCACCCTAGTTACTAGCAGCAGGTGTCAGCTGGGGAAGTACTCCGGCCTCCATCAGACAGGCCAGACTAGATCACCACAATGAGCCCTCTTCTGGCCTTGGAATCTATGAATCTACCAGGAAAAAAGCCACTTGCCCCACGGCAGAGCCCCCGGGGGCCCAGGAACGAGAGAGGCAGGGAAGAGCACAGTGCAGGTGCTGCATACGAGCACATCACCCACAAGCCCCCAGAGAAAAGCCTGCAAACAGAATTCCCCCCCGAGATGCGACATCTCGGTGAAAAGAGCCCCCCCCGCAATGCTCTTTATCTGGAGAACATCAGCCCACTCTCAAAATAGCCCTGTACTTACGTACCAGCCAATTACCACTAAAGAGCACACACCCCTCCCATTAGCAGGGCAGGGCCTTACTGGGTACGCATCCCTCCGTATTTATCTATAGTACTTAGATGGCTCCATCACCTCAGCATCCGAGCACCTCATGATCTTTCATGTAGTCGTCCTTGCAACCCCCTGCAGGGCAGGGCTATTAGCCACATTGCACAGAGGGGAAACTGAGGCACAGACAAAGCTTCTTGCTTAAGATCACACAGGAAGTCTGTGGCAAAGCACGGAACTGAATCCAGGTCTCTCAAATCCTAGGCTAGCTCCCTATCCACTGGGCCACACTGCCTCTCTGCCATTCCCTTCCCCACAATCTGCATTAAAGCTTACATGGCTGCCAGTGGCACTGCGTTCCAAGCAGCCCAGAAGCAGCCTGCTTGAGGCACTCTCTCTTACCCACACCAGAGGAAAACATGCATTAGCCGGTAAGGGGCAGACAGGCAGGTTCAGGAACTTGAATTTCAGCAACACGTTTCATCCTTCAGTGACACTGCCAACCTGGGCTGGGCTGGATATAGATTGGTGACCCAAAGGTGAATGGCTTTAGTGTAGGGGTGGCCAACCTGGGGCTCCGGAGCCACATGCGGCTCTTCAGAAGTTACTATGCGGCTCCTTGTCTAGGCACCAGCTGCGGGGCTGGCGCTACAGGCGCCAACTTTCCACTGTGCCGGGGGGTGCTCACTGCTCAGCCCCTTGCTCGGCCACAGGCCGTGCCCCCCACTCCCCCCCTTCCTGCCCCCTCCCCTGAGCCTGCCGTGCCTTCGCCCCTCCCCCTCAGAGCCTCCTGCACAGCACAAAACAGCTGATCGGGAGGTGCGGGGAGGGAGGGGGAGGCGCTGATCAGTAGGAGGCGCTGGGAGCGGGCAGGGGAGCTGATGGGGGGTTGCTGACGTATTACTGTGGCTCTTTAGCAATGTACATTGGTAAATTCTGGCTCCTTCTGGCTCAGGCTGGCCACCCCTGGCTTAGTGCATCACGTTACCAGCTCTTGTGGCCCCCCTCAAATCATCACATGTAACTGGAACAACGCTCAAGATCCCTTTGTGTATACGATATAAACTGTCCTTCCTTCACGCACGCACTGGTTTCAGTAGGGTTGCTCACAAGCATTGGGATGCTGCTGCTTTTCTCTAAAAATAATAAAAAGTACCCTTGAAGTATTTGTTTAGAAAAGAACCATGAAAAGTTAAGTGGATTTTGCCAAATCTGTGGGCCTCCTGAAAGTTTGATGGCATCTCCTCTTTGAATGGCTTGATAGGGAAACAAAGTCAGACACATTTAAAAAAAAAAAAAAAAAGGGCGCGGGGGGAACCTTCTGTGGAGAGTTTTTGCCTGCCTGGGCACCATTTCTTAGCAGGAAGCTTGAGCCAGCCAGCCTGCGCACACACGAGCCCACCCAAACACAAGGCTGGGAATCTATTCCAACGCTCCCGAGAGACGAAGAGCTCACATTCCCAGCACTTCAGCATGGTGCGCCACGTTAAGGTCTTCACGGGGGAGGGGAGCTATTAGACATTGGATAAAAATTTCATTCCAAACAAATTGGGAGCGTGGGGGGGGGGGGGGGGGGGGGGGGGGGGGGGGGGGGNGGAGAGGGAGAGAGAGAAAAGAAAAAACAGCCACGTCACAGGCTGACTTCGCTCAAATCCTTCCAAAGTTTTAGTCTGCCTCAGTTTTGGATGCAGCAGCGTACGGTAGAATCCAGGTCCAATCAGACAAAGCATCGCCAGGGCTCACAATGGTTTCAGGACTGGAGCCACGAGACAAGTGACAACAAGCGTGCAACTCCACACTAACAGCCTTCGGTGCTTTATTTCTGCAGCATCTACGTGCCCAGGCAGCGTGTCCCAGCTCTGCCCTCCTTCACGAGAATCCAAGACCACTTGGCACAAGGTCTGCCACTCCAAAAAGCCCTGTCTCTGCAAGGCAAACCCAGCAAGCTACAGGCCTAGCACATCCCTTTGCTCCCCTTCTATGGGTCACCACTTGGTTTAGGACCAAGAGATTACAGGGCTAAGTTAAGGCACCAGGATCTGGGCTCCTATCCACTGCTAACACAGGAGCACTAGTAACATAATAGTTTGTTTACATCACCTCATGCAAATGACTAGAATTCCTATACTCCTCTCCAGTAACTATACCGGTGGGAGTTAAAATATTTCTTCTTACGAATCAAGCATATATCTCCCCCGCCACGCTCTCCCCCACACACAAATAAAGACCCCTTTTGGGCTGAGACTAAGCATGGATGTTTTTAGGCTTGGAAGAATTCAGTTTTTACTTTTTATAATTTCGACCAGTAATATCGATGTTTATTTTGAAGCATTTTTTATTTTTTTTTATCAATTTCAATATGCACAGCTGTGGGAAATTATGGAGGGCTCAGACTTTAATTGCTTAATGACAGCAAATGTTGTGATTCAAAAAGCTAAAGCTTTCTAACTGTTAAAACACAAACTGTCAATATCACATGTCAAACTAGACCAAATAAATATCCTTAACTCAAATGCTAATTAGTTCTCAAGCACCATTTTTCTTACTTTGCCTCTCTGTACGTTCCGATCATGTATGGCAATTTTTTTCATCAGTGTGAGTGTACACGGTGAAATCGACGTTCACCGACATTTGCCGATAACAATCTAACCCTTCCAAGTCTAGACATTCTCAACCCAGGATCTATATAAAGTTACAAGCAGCTGAGTGAACACATAGGGCAAGATTTCATGCAACCTGAACTATGGCATTCACTGTCATGAGAGCAACAGGACCGAATGCCAGCATGCACCAGATTCAATTGGCTGTCCCAATCACTTGACCAGCAAGGAGGCACGAGGTTCAGCCAGAGAGAAAAGTGGTGTGTGACTGGCCATGATGTTCTCATGCCAATATACAACCTGTCACTGCACGTTACAGTGGAACCTGAAGAGCCGGCATGTAACAAATACCTGAAACACGCAAGGCAGGGACGGAGCTAAGCAGCATGGAGCCTGGTCACTGACCTTGTTCTTCCCCCAATAAGAGAGATGATACTGGAGAAAGTGGGGCTGGCAGTTCAGTAGGAAGCACTCTGCCCTCTGACTCAATCCCAAAAACCTCTGGCTAGCAGGTGGCAAGGGTCCCTGTGGTGCGGGATAGGCTGTCTTTTGGGTGAAGATTCAAACAGCCACTGGTGATCACTGAAGCCCCCATGTCCTGAGATGAAAAGCTGTTAGCCCCAGCGTCCAGGCCCCTTTCCAATGTGGGATAATTACATTAAGACACCGAGACTATTGCGTCCCATTCAGAATTTTAGGCAGCTTTAATTATACTCTGCCAGTCTACAGCACCTTCCATCACAGAATCTCAGAGCCCTGTGTGAATTAGGTTTCCACAGCACCCCGCAGTGTAAAAGCATTATCCCCACTCCCGAAAGTCAGCAGATCTGACTCTGGCTCTGCGCAGAGGGGATCAGGCAGCATAGAGAGACACTGGAAAGTTAGTTTCTTTTGCTTTGCTTTGTAGTAGATTGAGGTGCATCAGCAGGGAGGGTGAGGGGCAGGACATGGCGAGCAGGAAAGCTGCAGGTCAGAGGTGCACTGGCAAATTTGTGGATGGGAGCCAAGGGGTGGAACAGCAGGGAGTGCTGTGGATCAGGATTGAGGGGACAAGGGGCTGGCACACTGAGGTTTGTTAGCCAAGATTAGTTGGGATATGGAGAGACTGGGGAGGGTAATAATTCCACAAGACCTGCCCACAGACTGGGCATCATTCCTCACGAGTACTGCTCTCACCCACAAGAAAAGTTCATTGCTCTTTCTGCCCTTTGAGCCTCTCCGTGATTTCTCTGGCAGAGACATGTAGGCAAAACAAAGGAGAAACCCATGAAAGGAAGTTAATCATAGAATCTCAGGGTTGGAAGGGACCTCCGGAGGTCATCGAATCCAACCACCTGCTCAAAGCAAGACCAATCCCCAATTTTTGCCCTAAATGGCCCCCTCAAGGATTGAACTCACAACCCTGGGTTTAGCAGGCCAATGCTCAAACCACTGAGCTATCCCTCCCCCCGGCACTAGAGATGCACCAAGGTATTTCAAAACTAATGGCTGTCTGGTAACCTGCTGAAAGCTCACAGCTGAACTGTATTTACTGAGATTGCTCCTCCATCGGGTGCACACCCCCTTGTTGTGGTACGATTTCCACATGAGGCAGCGTGTGCGCTGGCTCAATAAAGCACGCCAAAGCCTTCAGCTGGAAACCAGAAGTTCCCAGACAAGGAACTCCACAGAGAGGACAGAGGAGTAGGTGATATTTACCAGCTGATAATACCGATTCTGACACCATCCCGATGAACATGCTAACTCACTGCAAACGGCTGCCTTGTCAGGTAATCTCCTTCCCCAGCTGCGTTAGGTTGTGTGCAGCTCTCAGAACAGCGAGGAATCCTCACTGGGTGAGGAGGTTCATCTCCTTCTGCAGATGGAAGCCATTCTAGCAGGCTCGCTGGTCTTTAATGTTTGACCTACACCAGTCATTACACTGCACTGCACAGCTCAGTGCAGCCACACAATGGCAGTGGGGATGCAATCCCAAAGTCCTTGCTCCAACAGCAATGGTTCCATTTAGGGCTGTCGATTAATCGCAGTTAACTCACGCGATGAACTCAAAACAATTCATCGCCATTAATCGCAGTTTTAATCGCACTGTTTAATAAATTTCAATTGGTATTCTCTTGTTTAATATTTTGGATGTTTTTCTACATTTTCACATATATCTTGTATTCGGTGTTGTAACTGAAATCAATATATTTGAAAACGTAGAAAACATCCAAAAATATTTAAATAAATGGCATTCTATTGTTTAATCGCGCGATTCATTTTTTTTTAATCGCTTGACAGCCCTAGTTCCATTCGCTGTTAACACTATAAGGTCTATGACACGTCGTAGTCCAGTTGCAATTCCATCCAGGAGAGGACAGTGGTTTGTGCATGCACACACTGCCTACTTCCTTACAGTATATTACTACACACATCAGCTGTGCTCTGCAGTTCTCACACAGCAATATTCACACTACCCCAAGTAAACCAGACAGTATCTTAGATGAAAAACATTGAGGATCTTAGTTTTTCCAGTGCTGCAACTTTGCTCAGTGTCTATCTGGTTTGCTTAATGTAAGCCAGTGCACATGGCAGCGGTTGGACTAGAAAGGGCTAGTACTCCAGATCAGCCCCTCAGAGGTTGCTGCTGAAGTTACCGCCAGTGAAATAGTTAACGTTGACATTTAAGTGTCATACAGGGGCACGACATACCTCGCAGGGCTGCTGTTTCCAACTGTCTGCAGGCGCAGGCAGACAGCCCTGCAACAGGCCCCATTTGTGGTTCTCTTTTCTCCCAGAAAGCCTAGGACATTTTTAATGAAAGCTGCGATTCTGCAGAAACCAATGAGGCCACCTGAGAAATACTGGTGCGGGGAACTGACCAGTAACACCTCAGTCCTTCTCCACATATGCCAGCAGACAGCATAGCAACCAACTTACTTTCCGGGGTTCTGCACGAAGCATGCTCTCACCCAGTGTCACATGAGAAGACAGGCCTAAGCAGGGCTACAGGACTCTCGGATATACCCCCAAACCTGGACTAAATAAAGGATTTCTGTTAAGCACATATAAAACCAGCAATGCCAAAGCCAGTTCAACTTCTCTTCCAAGAGTCTATGGCCATCCTTAGGCCCAAGGCTACAGACGGTGCCTTGCAAACATTCACCTCTACCGCGAGGAGTGATACCAAGAGGCTCTGGAAGGAGCAGTGTCCACAGGACCATGATCAGGGCACAGCCTGGCTGAAGGAATAAGGCAGAAACATTCTTTGGGGAAGGGGAAGCAAATCTCAAGAGCTCCAAGTGCCTCCTGAGAAGAGGGTGGAGAAAGCCCTTTTACGGGGGAGCAGATCCCTATTAATTCATCAGACCACCATCACCCAGCCCTATGCTGAGCTAGCAAATCACTTCTGGGCCTCTCGGAATCAGCGCAAGTTCTTGCATTAGGCTGCAAGTGGCATGCTACAGACAGATGGCTGCCCAGCAGCACAGAGACGCTTTCACAGTTCTACTGTAGTATTTCCCACCTCCACCCTTGAGTCGGTTAGTCCTGCCCCAAAGGCTCAAACTGCAGGGAGATTAAGATTTGGAGGAACCTTCAAGGTGGTTAAAAAGAGATCAAATCATCCTAGGAGACCCATATCCCAGATTGGGAGTTCAAAGGCATGACTGTCCTTTCTCCACCAAGAAGGGAGGACACATTGCTAACTGCCAGGACAGTCCCACTACAGTGCGTCATCCTGTTTCTAGTCTCATCCCTTTTCCCCCTAGAGCACAGTTAAAGCCACCAGTGACATGCTACTTCCTCAGGGATCCCACGAGGAGTTGTTAATATGGGCCAAGGAAGCAATTGTGCTTAGTGATAATGTTTAATCAATCACCGCATCATGCCCAGCACACAAGCCCATTTGTGCCGGCTATGAGAGATGAAAGCAAAAGGAAATTCAAAACTTTTTGACAGCTCCAGACCACAAAGGCCTGGCAAAGAGAAGCAGAACGGACATAGATGCTGTTACTGTCCCCAGTGGCTCCCGTTCAGCCATTACAAAGAGAACATGCCAGGAGAGCAGCAGCTCCCGGGTTACCCTGGAGGTAAAGAATTAATTAGGTGTGTGTGTGCATTAAAGAAATCATTCAGATTGCTTAAATCTCATGGGGAGTCCATGAGAATCTCTCACAAGAAAGAGACAGAGCAGGAGACCCAGAGAACTCCTCCCCGTCTGAGCCCATCCGCCAGGACCCACACAACCACGGCCCCTTCCTCAAAGGTTACGCAGAGACATTACCATGTTAGGCGGATTTTCTTTAAGTACCCAAGCACACCATGCTCTTGGGACATGAACCCCACAGGCTACTTGACGGCTCCCTTGCCATTTAATAAACTCCTGGGGATAGGGGGGGAAAGTCCTGCACAACGTCTGCAGGGAGAGTAAGTTAGGTGTCTAATTCTACCAGGCCCCACAGTATTGGCTCCCGGCTTAGGCAACGGCAGCCAAATCAGGAGCGTCACTCTCCTTCTGTCTGAGGCGCTTACTGTGGGAACCCACTTTGCCCATTGAACTAGATAAGGATTATGACAACCTCCCCTGTCACTGCGACATTCTAGGGCGACCAGCCTGGTTTGAGGGGAGGCTCACAGCCGGGGCGGGGGTGGTGGTAGTAAAAGGTAAAGCAGCAAGAAGGTCCCCAAGGGACAACTCTGGGGCAAGTCCTAGACAGCTCAGCCGAGAGATGCCACGTCCCCTCCTGTCCCACCATTTCCAGTGGCACCTGGGGTCAAGCGGACAATCACAGAAAAGGCAACCAAGAGCACACAGAGGAAGAGAACAGGAAGTGGTACCCAAGGGGGGTCCCCATGTGTGGGGAGGATGTAGGGGAGGGCAGACACCAATGAGAATCCCAGGCAGGAGGGCTGGTCCTAGGAGGAAGGGGCAGAGCTCAGTGGACAGGGCTAGTCCTGGGGAAGGGGGGTATCCTGGAGGAATGTCACGGGGGGGGGGGGCAACCCTGGGGAGAGGTGTTCCATGGAAGGGGCTGTTCCCAGGGGATGCAGGAGGATACCAATGGGAATCCCAGTGAGGGGGGCTGGTCCTAAGGGGCTTTGATGGAGGAAGCAGAGCTCAGCCTGATTAGGGGGGGAATCAGTCCTGCGGAGGACAGAGCCCTGCGGAGGGAGGCCAGTCCCAGGGGGAACACGATGAAAGGGTCTGGGGGCAGGGGGGAACACAGCCCAGAGAGGGGATGGTCATCCCGATGAGAATCCGGGGCAGGAGAACTGATCCTGGGGGAGTGGGAGCAGAAGAGCCCAGAGCAGGGGGAGCGGTCCCGGGAGGGGGGTGGGGGGAGAGCCCGGGGGGGTGGTATTTCCCAGGGGATCCGGATGGAGGGGAGAGGCGGAAGAGCGCGGGGGGAATGGGGCCAGAAGCCAAGGGGAGGAAGATCGGGGGGGGGGGGGGGGG
>QXTE01000120.1:1278455-1386037 GCA_003942145.1 Platysternon megacephalum
GGGGGCATTTCCCGGGGATCCCGATGGGGGGGCGGTGCCGGGGGGGCGGTCTCGGGGGGAAGAGCCCAGAGAGGGGGGGCATTTCCCGGGGGACCCGATGGGGGGGGCGGTGCCGGGGGGGGCGGTCTCGGGGGGAAGAGCCCGGGGGGGGAGCGGTCCCGGGGGGGGAGCGGTCCCGGGGGGGGAGCAGAGCCCAGAGGGGGGGGGCATTTCCCGGGGATCCCGATGGGGGGGCGGTGCCGGGGGGGGCGGTCTCGGGGGGAAGAGCCCAGAGAGGGGGGGCATTTCCCGGGTGACCCGATGGGGGGCGGTCCCGGGGGGGGCCAGGGGACCAAGACCCCTCTCTCCCGCGCGGTACCCACCTGGCCGGGCTCCGCCTGCGCCGCAGGGGCCTCTCCGCTCGCCGAGGCCGCACACGCTGCTCCGCTGCCACACGCACACCGCCACCCTCAAGCGCTCCGCTGGCTCTGCAGGCTGGCCCCGCGCCTCATTGGCCGAGGTGCCTGTCACTCGCCCTGCACTGCTTCACGAGGGCCCGCCCCCTATTCTCCATTGGTCGCATCGCGCGCACTCATTCGTCCCATTGGCCTACGTGGCTGTCGTACATTCCGCCCTCCTGAGCCCTCCCCCGCCTCTCCATTGGCTCCGTGGGGCAGACTCTTGCATCCCATTGCTCAGAACGTGCCCCTCCCCTCTCCCTCAGGGCCCGCCTCTCACCCTTATTAGGCCGCATCACCCATACTCCGCTCTCTATTGGCCTAGAAGCCTGTCACTCCATCTGCGCTTCCGAAATCCCGCCTCGAGAGCCATTTCATTGGTATTTTCCGCCACCGCTCGACCTATGCAGACAAGGGAAAAGAGGCATATGGGCGGTGCTTATTGGACGACGGTCGAGTTCCACGACTAGTTCTGTGCGTCTCCCACGTGGGGCCAGGGAGGGGGAGGGAATCCTGGGGAGAGTGGGGGAAATGAGTTTACACAGGAACACCTCCGCCGCTCAAGGCGTAGTCTGACTGGATGAAGCAGCTGTCACTCAACGGTACATTTGACCAACCAGAGGAGGAATTACAGGGAGACGGCCCTGCCAGCAGAGCTGAGTTTTGTTTCGAGGCCGGTGATTGGGGGAAAAGGGGCGGAGGCGGGAATCCGGCGGCGTCAACGGCCTCGGGGCTGTGGAGAGTGGGCCGTTGGGGCGCTAACGTCCGGCCGTTGCGGGTACCGGTCCCGTGTTCAACTAGCCCCCGCTCCAGCCCCTCCCCTGGGACCCCAGCTCCAGACCTCCACCCCCCATACACCCCCAGGCCCCACGCCCGGCCCCCATAGACCCCCAAGCCAGGCTCCTGCCCCGTGGGGTTCCCAGCCCCCACGGACCCCCAGGCCCCACACCCGGACCCCACGGACCCCCAGGCCCCACACCCGACCCCCATGGACCCCCAGACCCTGCGCCCAGCCCCCATGGACCCCCAGGCCAGGTTCCTGCCCCGTGGGGGGCCCAGCCCCCATGGACCCCCAGACCCCACGCCTGGACCCCATGGACCCCCAGACCCTGCCCCTATGAACCCCCAGGCCAGGTTCCTGCCCCGTGGGGGGCCCGGCCCCCATGGACCCCCAGACCCCACGCCTGGACCCCCAGACCCTGCGCCCAGCCCCCATGGACCCCCAGGCCAGGCTCCCGCCCTGTGGGGCCCCTGGCCCCCATGGACCCCCGCACCTGGCCCCCATGGGCCCCAAGCCCCGCTCCCGGCTGGGGGGGGACCCGGGAGCGCTGTGACCCAATAGCCTCTTCCTGCAGCGGGGTCACTGATGTCCGGCCTGGCGCTGGCAGCAGCCTACCCGACATGGCCGTACAGAGACCGCGTGAGGGGCTATAGCAAAAGCACGTGCTTGGAGTCCGTCCCCAGGGGTCAGTCAGCAGTGAAGGGGCACGTGGGTGTTGGGCGGCGGGAGGTGTCTCTGCAGCTCTGGTTACGTGGGAGCCCAGTATCGTCCCCTTCACGATGGGACTCCCACAGGAGGCTGCACTGAATGCAAATGAATCATAGCCTCACAGGACTGGAAGGGACCTCGAGAGGTCATCTAGTCCAGTCCCCTGCACTCAAAGCAGGACTAAGTATTCTCTAGACCAGGGGTCCCCAACGCGGTGCCCGTGGGCGCCATGGCGTCTAAGTGCGCCCGCATACTGGCCAGCGGACGAGCATCCGCTGAAATGCCACCGAGAAGCAGCAGCATCCAGAGGCGGCTTTTCGAAAATCGGCGGCATTTCGGCGGCGACGCCTATTGACGTTGCCGCTTGTCGGCAGCATTTCGGCGGATGCTCGTCCGCTGCCATGGTCCTCCATGGCTCGTTGTCTGGCACCTGCCAGACGAAAAAGGTTGGGGACCACTGATCTAGACCATCCCTGACAGGTGTTTGTCTAACCGGCTCTTAAAAACCGCCAATGACGGAGATTCCACAACCTCCCTGGGCAATTTATTCCAGTGCTTAACCACCCTGACAGGAAGTTTTTCCTAATGTCCAACCTAAACTGCCCTTGCTGCAATTCAAGCCCATTGCTTCTTCTCCTATCCTCAGAGGTTAAGAAGAACAATTTATCACCCTCCTCCTTGTAAGGATTGTGAGAAAAAACTGCAGAAAGGATCTAATAGGAAGAGAAACACAGGGGGAGGAGAACCTTATCTAGAGGTGTACTTGTGGCACTTTAGAGACTAACAAATTTATTTGGGCATAAGCTTTTGTGGAAAATACAGTAGGAAGATATATATACACAGAAAACATGAAAAAATGGTGTTGCAATACCAACTCTAAGGAGACTAATCAATTAAGGTGGGCTATTATCAGCAGGAGAAAAAAAAACTTATATCTAGAGGTGCAGTTCAAAGGTTTGCTTAAGTACATTTGGGGGGAGAAAGGGGACACATGAGCTCCTGTCACTGAGCAAGACAAAGGAAAGCACTTTTGCTTTATGAAAAAGGGGTCTGGTTGAAAATGTTGGAGAGAACTTTGGGTGAGAGGAAACTTCTTTAGACATGAGAAAAAACGAGGACTCCTTGTTGTTTTTGCCGATACAGACTAACAGGACTACCACTCTGAAACCTGTTAGACATGAGAGTAACTTGTTAGTTAGGTGTCAAGTATCAGAGTGGTAGCCAGGTTAGTGTGTATCCACAAAAACAACGAGGAGTCTGGTGGCACCTTAAAGACTAACAGATTTATTTGGGCAGATGTATTTAGTTGTTTGTTAGGTTTAGGCTTTGGAAACTAGGTTATGATTTTATTTACATTTTACCATTTGTTTCCACTATTCTTACTCAGTCACTGCCAACAAATATGTGTGAACAAAGGACAAAGACACTGTGTGTGTTGTTGTCACTAGAATCTCTGTTCTTTGATGATAAACTTATCCTTGTTTTCACTCTAGAACTAGTTCAGTGCCGTGGTGTTAAGCAAAGTGCTGGTCCTAAGCTAAATTTTACAAGCTGGTGGGCACAGTCCCTTTGGGAACAGCAGGCCAGGTAATTCTGGGAGTGTCCAGTGGAGAAGGGGGCTGGACGCAGCAGAGAACGCTCCCTGACTGTAGAGAGAGGGAGGCCTGGAAGGCAGTTCTTGTGGTGCCAGAGGCTGGTGGTTTCAGGGAGCAGCAGACACAAATGAGACTGCTTCACACGTAGGGCAGGTGGTGGTGAGGTACTTGGTACCCCTGGGGAGCATCACAAGCACCCAGACCCCATAAACCCCCCCAGTCTCTTCTCCAGTTCTAGGGAACACTGATTGCACATGGGCCCCCCAGCCCCTGGCCTAGGGAGTACCCAACCTCCAGGGGCCCCTAACCCCTGCTCAAGGCCTAGTGAAACCCCAGCCTTGATGTGCATTAACACCTCACCCCACCCCCATTCCAGGTTTAGGGATTACTCATGGGTCCCAAGCCCCACACCAGGCTGAGGGTGGCACCCAGCCCCCATAGACACTAGCCCCAGAGAGCACCAGACCTAGTTGGGCACTGACTTCCTACATTAGCCCCAAGTGGCCCCCAGCCACCACACCAGCCTCTGGGGGTCACTCACTCCCAGCACCAAGGATCCCCCCTCCAACCAACCAACCACCCACCCACCCTTGGGTACACTGGCCCCAGGGAACACCCAGCCCTCACTTGCCACACCAGCCCCTGCAGGCATCCAGCCCACCCCTGCAATGATGGCATTTTATATCCACTTTCTCCTGCTGTAAATGACAAGCCAAGGTGCAGGAGCTCTGATAAGTTTATGGTCTACGGCTCAGCTCCTGCAACCACGTATGAGCACGCTTAATTTTACAAACATGAGTAGTGTAAAGTTAACTGTGTGCACGAGTGTTGGCAGGATTGGGGGCTAGTGAGTGACTTATGGTCTGAAGCAGAATGGTAGAGGTCCCTTATACATAATATTATGCTGCAAGGTGTTAATGATCACCATCAAGCTGATGGGCATTTTAGACACCTCTCATTCTAGCTAAATGGAAGATGCAAATAAGCTCCTTTATGTAGTGATCACTGTAAACAATAAGAAGCCACCACCCAAGGCACTAGGGCCCATTGCAAGACCTGAGCAAGGAGCCAGGAGAAGGCAATCAGGAAACACAGAGAAAGCTAGAAGACAGAACGAAAAGCAGTGATGCGTGTGGCTATGAGAGGGAACCAAGACAGAGCTCTGGGACAGGACTGGCTGGGAAAGGCAGGCTTGGAAATTGTGAGGTAGGGAACTGCCTGCAGTTGTTTGTTCCTGCTGTATTCAGGAAACCACGACTTCGGGTACATGCTGTGTAAATAAACAGGCTTGCACCAAAGGAATACCTGATTTGTACCAATTTCTCACCCTAACAGAAACAACCTGATAAGGCTGCAGATATTTGGCTAACTGCTCAGGTCAAGGGCAACACTATTTTAACCTCCTGTAATGTAACTGGACATCCTTATTCTCCACATATATGCCCCAAATCCTGTTTTGAACCTTACTGAACTCTTGACCTTAATTATATCTTGTGGTAAGAAGTTCCACTGGCTAATTGTGTATTATGTAAAAGAAGTGTTTATCTATTTACCTTATTTTTTCAGAGGAGAGACTGAATTGGATGAATTGAATATCCCCCAACACAACAGTGCTGCTTAATTATAATATATCCTTCATCTTTCTTTTAAAAAAATACACAGGAAATTAAGTGTAAAGAACTAGCATGAAGGTAATGTTAAGGTCAGTCTAAGTGCTCAAAAATCAGGAAACACCAGAAATGGAGGTCGCTCCAGAAGCACCCATTTGGCTTCAGTGAACCTGGAGAAGGCTGTATTTCCTAGGGTGCTTTTTTTCTTGTCCATCTTGCTGACCTGTTTCATTTCATTGTTTCTGTGTGCTCCCCAGTCTGTCTGTCTCCTGTTGTCTCTTGTCCTATACTTAGATTGCAAGCTCAGCCCTCTTTTAGTTCTGTGTTTGTACAGCACCTAGCACAGCAGAGTCCTGCTCCTCAAGCAACACCCACCGAAAGGACAGTTCCTAGCACTCAGCTTTCTCCAAAGCCTAGTAGTTTAATTAGAGCCAACACAAACTCCACCCCCCAGAGGGCAGTGTTTGAACTTGGAGCTGATTACAGTAGCTCCCCATTTAACGGCCTCTCGCTTAACGTTGTTTCGATCTTACGTCCCTGCTCAATTACAGAACATGCTCCATTTAAAGTTGTGCAATGCTTCACTATAACGTCATTTGCCTGCTTTGGCCACAGCTGGCAGCTCCCCTACGCCTCCCCCCCCCCCTCCTCAGCGCCTCCCGCCCGCTGGCAGACCCTGTGGATCAGCGCCTTCCCCTTCCTCTCCCCGCCTCCTGGATGCAGGAGGGAGGGGGGAGGAGCGAGGACTCGGTGCGCAGGCTCCCCCTCCCTCCCTGCCTCCTGAACACCACAAACCAGCTGATTGCTGCAGGCAGGAGGGAGGAGCGAGGATGCGGCATGCAGAATAAAGGGGGAGGTGGGGGGGGAGAAGAGGCGGGTTAGGGGTGGGGGCTTGGGGGAAGGGGTGGAGTGGGCGGGCCGAGGGTTGAGTCCCCCCGCCCCTGGTGCTTGCAGAGTAGGGGAAGCTGCTGCTGCGCACCGTGCTTCTCCCATAGGCGGCGACTCCATGGGTGCTCCGGGGCTGGAGCACCCATGGGGAAAAATTGGTGGGTGCTGGGAGGGAGGGGGGAGGAGGGGGAACGCGGCGCGGGGAAGAGGCGGGGGCGGGGATTTTGGGGCAGGGAGGGGCGGAGTTGGGGCGGGGATTTTGGGGAAGGGGTTGGAATGGGGGCGGGGCAGGGACGGGGAAAGGGTGGAGTCGGGACGGGACCGGGGGCGAGGGGGCGTGAGCACCCACCTGTGCCGGGGAAAGTTGGCGCCTATGCTAGCCTACAGCACCTTCCGCCTCGTCTCCAGTGCCAGTGGGCTGTGCCTGTGTGGGGTAAGGCAGGGGCACCTCCCAACTATAGTACTGTACTGTATGGCAAAAAAAATTTCCCTGGAACCTAACCCCCCCCCCCCAATTACATTAATTCTTATGGGGAAATTGGATTCGCTTAACATCGTTTCACTTAAAGTCGCATTTTTCAGGAACATAACTACAACGTTAAGTGAGGAGTTACTTACTGTATTATAAGTGTTTTATTCTTATCAGTTTTCTGATTGCTACCAGTATGCTGGGTGATGGCCAATACCAAGAGAAAACCATGTGCTCTGTCCCAAGGGGCTGCTTAGACAGACACTCCACTCCAGACATATGATATACAGGAGACATCTTGCTGCCTCTCTATGGAGCGGTATAGTTTACTGGCTTGATGGGAAGATGTATCCTTTATTCTTATCAGAGGAAAGGAGCTTTCATACCCTCCTCTCTGCCCCTTGGGGAAATCGTTTGATCTTTTATGCCCCATAAAAGCAAAAAAATTCAGTCAAATTAGGGGTTAAAGAAAGAGATCATGGAAACTGCCCCATGAGATGGCAGCTGACACATAACCAGAAAAGGGCCAGTCCTTCAGTAGGGGCACGCAGTGCACCCCCCTCATTACTGTCAGGCAGTTGTGTGCTAAACAAGAGGGCCTATTTCCTGCCCGGCCGTCATTTGCACTGGTACTAACGGCATAAACTTCTGCCAGGTGAAAATCTCCACTCGCCCCCAGGGGAGATGCGGGATATCTGCTGTGCAGAGATACAAACTCCAACACAAGGTGAAAGGCTGGGGCTGGGAGGCAGTCAGACCTACAGCTTTGGTGAGCTGACGTGGGTAACCCTTGTGTCCCTTCTGATGTGTCTAATAGGAGTGAAATGGAGTTATGCCCCTCGGCAATTTGGTGCCTTCTGTATTATGCTAATTGATGATGCATTGCACTGATTGAGTTGTAGATCTCAAAGTCCTTCCCAAAGTCATGATCCATTACAGACAGGGTAAGTAAGCTAAAGTATGCTGAGACCCCTGCCTTTCATGCTGACTGCTACTGACTCATTGTTTCCTTGTGCTCCTCCATCGGTTGGTCAGTCTGTCTCTATCTGTTGTCTCTTGTCTTACATTTAGATTGTTAGCTCATGGAGGCAGGGGCTGTCTTTTTGTTCTGGTTTGTCCAGCACCTGCTGCATCTGGAGCCTGGGCCGTGACTAGGGCTTCTAGGAGCTCTGGTAATATAAATAATAATAAATGTCACCTAGCAAGTCAGAGGCACAGTTGAGAATAGAACCCACGAGTCCTGGCTTCCAGTGCTGTGCTCTGTCCACTAGAAATGCTCTCTGTGAGTTAGCAGCAGCCAGAAATAGGGGTGAACATAGAGATGGATATCTCCCCATTGTAGCTTCTTAAACTGCGGACCCCAGAATTGGACGCAGTATTCCAGTCTCAGTCTCCCCAGTGCCACATGCCAAGGAAATATCACTTCCCTGCTCCTACTACCCTGTTTATACAGGTCAGGATTTTGGCCACAGTATTGCACAGAGATCAACAGGACTGGGCGAGGTACCATGACTCCTTCCCCCGGAGTCACTGTCCAGGAAGGGTACCTCACTGAGTTTCCCTCACTTCACTCCCTCTTGCTGGCTCTTCCATGGGGATACTGTGAAGCTCCCAACACTAACGGAAGAGTGTGAGTACCAATCTCAGGGCAGACTGTTAAAACCCAGGGCACAACCCGCAAACTGGTTGTGAGTTCTACACTTAGATTTCACCAACCAAGTGCAAACCCCTTAGGCACTTTAACAGCATTAACACAGAGTCACAGACAGTCAACTTGTCACCCAAGTCAGCAGGTCTCTGTAATAGATGGTCCCTTACACCAAGAATCAAACAATGTTCAGGTTACTCCTAATCCCAATGGACCAGTCACTTACCCCAGGTCACCTGCGCTTTAGATCTCACCAAAGGCAATGCGTGTAGCTAATCCTATAGTAAATGATAAGATTTATTAAATAGGAAAAGGAAATTAGAGAGAGATTTACAAGGTTTAAGCAAGTAAACATAGACATATGAATGAGTTATAGTCTTAGGTTTCAAAAGGTAAGAAAGGCTTCTATAATCAGCAATCTCTAGTTATCCTTTATGGCTAACTCAGGCTAAGCAACTGGGGATCTCTTGCTTATGCCTAGAGGTAGCTTGCCCCCCAGAGTCCAAGCAGCGTAGTTCCTAGTTCTTTTGGTTTGGGGCTTTGTCTGCCTCCTGTCATGTGCGCTGAGCTGCAAACTCAGCCGCTGGGAGGAGTCCACTTGCAGGACTCATCTTCACGAGGAAGAGAGCAGAACACCAATATGAGACTTTACTCCCTTTTTTTGATGGCTTCTCAATCCAGATGTGGGGAGTTTCCATTTATGAGATCCAGCCAGAACCCGCCTGGTATCGATGGGTCTCCTCTTTCGGGAGGGGTGTAGACGAGCAGCTCTTCACACTAATTGACCTCTGTCTCCTGTGCGGTGATTCATACAGTCCCAGAGGCTTACATTGCAATATGGCACACGAGTGAGATTAATGCAGGCAGCAGCCCACAAGCGTTCAATGGAGTCCAAACACTCAACACTTTCTTAATACTTATTTTATCAATATTAACTAACTAATGAGCCAGACAGATTCCAGCCGTGTATCTGTCAGTGTCCAGTCGAGCCATGGGGACCTTGGCATGAGCTGGCACCTGGCCTGCCAGCGTCACAGACACTATCTCAAATTTAGCTCCAAATATGGAAAGTATCTGTCTGGTGTCTACATATGCACCCCTCTATGTATGTAGTGCAGTGTTTCTCAACCTTTTTAATACCAGGGACTGGCTTGCTGCCTTCCTAAACTGTGTCTGGGAGCTCTCAGGGACCAGTGCTGGTCCACGGACCGGTCGTTGAGAAACACTGATCTAGAGCAGCTACTTTGATGACGATCAGATCAATTATGCATTTTCTTCCCCGAGTTATTCAGGAGGCTCTCAGTCAGTCTTGCTCATAGGTCACAGAGCCAGGGGGCCACCAGGCCATGGTCCGACCACTTTTAACGGGGGGGCCACTCACTCAGATTTGGCCCAACTGCCCCTTCCCGTCATGATGGAACGGCGGTTGGGCCAATCCTGAGTGGCCGCACGTGTCAGACCTGGGAGCGCGCTGCAGACAGTGCCCGGGTCCTGCTCTGGGTGCCACCTGCCATTCCTCTCAGTGCCAAGGACCAGCCAGGAAGTGGGACAGACCTGTCGCCGGAGGGTGAGGGGCTCCCCAGCAGGGAGGGTGAAGTAAGGAGCAGAGTGAGGGAAGTGAGGGCTCCTGGGAGGGGATGTAGGGGGGCTCCCTCAAGGCCTGAGGCTCCAGGGAGGGTGTGTGTGTAGGGGCTCATGGGCCGGGGTGGTCATGCTCCTGGTGGGGGGAGCGCTTGAGAGGGGACGAGGAGGGTCAGAAGGGGGGTGGCAGCACTATGCCCTGGTTACACTGCTTCCCCAGTCTTGTTCTAACCTCTCTCTTCCAGGGCTCCCGTAGAAAACCACCACCACACGGAGGAGTCTAGGAACAGAAACCTCCAACAGGGGTCAGGACGTCCCGTCTCCCTGCAGCTGTTGTCCCCTGGGGGAGGAAAGCTGCAGTGGCGTGTCAAGCCAAACTGGCTACGAGGAGGCGATGCAGTGGAGGGGGCAGTAATTTATGGGCATTCCTGCACTTCGCGTGGGAGTCTTTCCAGCAACATGCAGCCATGGGATCTTTGAAGAGTTTGTTGTTCATCCAGCACCCTAACCGGAGACACGGGCTACATTGTAAGAATCAGCGACCAAATGAGATGGCAGGGTTGTCGCTATGCTGCAAACAGATGCTGTGAATTGCCCGGGGGATCCATCCAGTGTATCCGTCATCTCTGTAACTCTTCATATTGCACCCATTGGGCGCTGGAACAAAGATCAAACGGCAAAAAGCTCCCTTGCTGTAAAGGAGACTCCCCGTTAGCTGTTTGCAGTACAGTACATGGGCTCTGACACCGAAGAAGGTCATGGACCAAGCAGGATGTAAACAGGCACAGACTGCACTGAGAGATTAGCTAGGGACAGGTGCAGGGACACTGGGGGTAGGAGACAGCCAGCGAGGAGAGGATCAGCTCCCTTGCTTCTCTGGGGAGGTCAAGTTCTTGGCTCAAGACAGCTTAAAAAAATAAAACCTTATCTGAGCATGATCACCTGTCACACACTGAATCAGCCTCTCCCCGTGAGCCCAGAGCCCCTCTCTGGGCAGCCAGCCTGACTGGATTGACAGGCAGCTGCTCCTGGGGCTGCACCTTCCAGGGAGGGTTAAGAGGACCTTGAAGCAAGAGCTCTCGGAGAACAGCGAGCCCCTTGTCTGGCGGAGCTGCAGGGAAGGGCTGCCGAGCTGAAACTTCCCTTGCCTGCCAAGGCGGGGGAAGAAAGGAAGGGTGCTCTACTGGGAAAGCAACCTCGTGTTTCCAGCTTGTGGGATCCAGAGATTGAGACTGGGCCACTGCCAAGGGTAGCCGGGCTGCTTGGACTCCAGGTGCTACAGCCCAGAGAGGAAGAGGAGCCACGTCTGTAAAGTCTCCTGGCCGGTCAGGGCTACAAGGATCCCTCCAGAGTCCTTCCCTTTGCCCGAGGCAGAGGACGTTTCTGGAAGGGGGTCCCCATTGGACACGTCCGTCTCCAATCCCCCGAGAGAGCGAGGCAGTGGTGGCTTTCAGATTCTTTGCTGTCACTGATGGATTGATGCTTGGGGGCTGCCGGAGGGCAAAGAGGAATTCACGTGGGGGCTGTCCCCTCAGCTGATCGCCAGGGAGCAGCAGGGAAAAGGGAGCGCCCTGGAGATGCGCCGGGCGACCCACTAGAGCCACCTCTCGGATGGGAAAATGCAGCCCGGTGACAGAGCGGTGGCCAGCCAGGGAGTCGTCAGCAAAGGCAAGAGGGCAAAGGGCGTGGAGCGCCCCAACCAGCTGCCCTTGGACCCTCTCAGACGGTAAGTGCTGCTCCCCCCTGCACAGGAGAGGAGCTGATTCTCCCCCCCTCCCCCGCAGGGAAAAGGGGCACACTGAGAGCCCCCAAACCAGTAACGGGCAGGGACCCTGTCTCTGCGGCTACTCATCTATTTCCTATAGCACCCACTGCTGCAGTATCTACCCACGTGAATCTGCTCCTCCCCAGGGCACCTTCTTCTCTGTGTGCTGGGGCGAAGGGCTCAGCCCAGCCCCATGGCTCCAAGCTCAGGGACCATTCTGGGGACCCAGTCTCCCCATTCTGGGGAGTCCCCATTCTGGGGAGTCCCCCCCAAGGGCTGGTGGGAGTGTTGACAGCCTTTGAGCCGAACCATCCCCACTGGGGGTTGTTCAGGAAGTGCCAGTGGGTTCCACTCACAGCAGACTCCTCCAGTCGTGAGGGGCAGGAGCTCGGCAGCCAAGGGGACAGGCAGTGGCTTTTCCCTCTGAAGCTGCGCATGCCCCGAGATCAGCCCCACAGAGGGCAAGGGTGTTATGTAGAGGAGTGGTGGCTCCATGCTGTTCCCAGCTCCCTTCCCACTCAGCTGTGATGCTCTCCTATGAAATCCCTGCTGCCAGCCGCTCAGCGATGGAGGGAGGGGCAGGCAGCAGGATCAGCCCCTTGGGGAATCCCCAGGGGCTTGGAGGAGGAGGATGCTGTGAAGAGCAGCCCACAGCTATACAGCTCCAGACACCTGGAAGTGGCTGCCCTGCAGGGAGCCCAGGTTCAAATCGCACCCCCCCACACACCCACCGTGGCCAATCTCTGCAGAGTCACTCCCCTTCCGCACCCTGGGCCAGCTTCCCCAAGCCTCTGCGCCACCCCCACCCCCGCCATGGGGGGCGCCAGCTGAGCAGCGCCAGAGGGTTAGCAGAGGACACAAGGCTATTGCTGCAGGTCACTCAGTGCTCTTGTTTCTGGGTAGGTCGCAGTCCCCTGCACCGTTGTCATGGGGCCTGGGGCCTTGGAAGCTAACTAGCTGCCATTCATTCCTCCCCCCGCAGCCGGGCACTCAGAAACACGCCAGCCGACTCTGGGGACAGAACTGGGGATCTGCCACACCCCACTGCTTAACTGTACCCCTGAGCTAAAGGAGCACCTCAGTTGGCTTCCCTCTAGGGCTGCATGAGAGCCCATGGCCACACACATCAATCAAGCTGGGGAACCCCTGGCTGTGTGAACAGCTGGGACTTCCCTCCTGAGCCTGCTAGTGCTAGGGGGACCCACAGCCTCAGCTGTGCCAGGGGGCCCCCTAGGGGAAGACTAAGGTACAGAGGAGATGTTGTTATATGTGGGGCAAATCGAGCTCTTCCCCTTGGGGAGAGTCACATGAACCCTTCCACCTCTTTGTGGGGCTCATGGGACAAGATGAACAGCAGTGGAACCTCTTTACCAAACCCCACTTACCTCTGGGAGGGGTTATACCGAGGAAAGTGCTCTTGTCCTGTGGTCCCCTTGTCTGCCCAGCGGGCCTCAGGCTGGCTGGCACCCTAATCAGGGATAGCCACAGGTATCCAAGCCCCTGGTTGTATAAAGATTGGGGTCTTCCCTGAATCCTCTGTCACACTGTGCACCTGTCCTAGGGGGAGCTGAGCAAAGGATTTTGAGATTTTTTTATGATGATTTAAGATGGCCCTTTTGACCCAAACTGACTCTTTTAAAGGTGTTTTTTATTTTCATTCCCCCCCCCCCCCCAATTTTCTGTTCTTTTTGACAAAACCCCCACATGAAACACTTTCAGGTTTTGGTTTTTCTTTTCTGATATTTCCCCCCTCCTTCTCTCTCTCTTTTTCATTGGCAAAATGGGAAAAGTGGGGGGGGGGGGGGGGGGGGGGGGGGAAGGGGGGGAAAAGGGGGGGGGGGGGGGGGGAGGGCGGAGGAATGGAGGGAAAAGGCAGGGGCGGGGGGAGAAAAACTGAACATTTTCAAAACCAGACATTTTCTATGAAAAGTTGGGGGGGGGGGGGAAATGTTGCATAAACAAAACCTGCAGAATGCAAATTATTTCAGTGTTTAGAAAGTGGATAAGGAAAAGTTATTTACTTATTCCCATAATACAAAAACTAGGGGTCACCAAATGAAATTAATAGGCAGCAGGTTTAAAACAAATAAAAGGAAGTTCTTCTTCACGCAGCGCACAGTCAACTTGTGGAACTCCTTACCTGAGGAGGTTGTGAAGGCTAGGACTATAACAATGTTTAAAAGGGGACTGGATAAATTCATGGTGGCTAAGTCCATAAATGGCTATTAGCCAGGATGGGTAAGAATGGTGTCCCTAGCCTCTGTTCGTCAGAGGATGGAGATGGATGGCAGGAGAGAGATCACTTGATCATTGCCTGTTAGGTTCACTCCCTCTGGGGCACCTGGTATTGGCCACTGTCGGTAGACAGATACTGGGCTAGATGGACCTTTGGTCTGACCCGGTACGGCCTTTCTTATGTTCTTATGTTCTTTAAAAATATTCTGAGAACAATCTGCTCTTTTTTTTTTTACCCACTCTGGTGTTTGGTGTGTGAAAAACAGCTCTGGTCCTTAGATTGTAAGGTCTGTGGGGCAGGGCCTGTCTTTTTGTTCTGTGTCTGTACAACGCCTCACACAGTGGGGTCTTGACCCGTGACCAGGGCTCCTAGACACAATAGGAATGCAAATTAATAATAATAACGAACATTGCTCAGAATTGTGGCTGCAGAGTGTTCTCACGTGCACACGCCGATGAGCTACCCCTCACCGGCTCACAGGGCTCCAGACCCAAACTGCATCCAGTTGCTAATCTCTGATTCGCCGGTGCAAGTTTATGCCTATGCAACCCCACTGAACTAACACACAACACTGGAGTAATGCAGCAGTGACTCACATTTAACTCCGTCATCAACGTGTGTAGCAGAGGGAGGTCAGCTCCGCGTAAGTGACAGAACAAGTGACAGAACAAGGAGTAATGGTCTCAAGTTGCAGAGGGGGAGGTTTAGGTTGGACATTAGGAAAAACTTTTTCACTAGTAGGGTGGTGAAGAACTGGAATGGGTTACCTAGGGAGGTAGTGGAATCTCCTTCCTTAGAGGTTTTTAAGGTCAGGCTTGACAAAGCCCTGGCTGGGCTGATTTAGTTGGGTTTGGTCCTGCTTTGAGCAGGGGGTTGGACTAGATGACCTCCTGAGGTCCCTTCCAACCCTGAGATTCTATGATTCTATGAAGTGCAAATTATGGAGCCATTCCCCAATTCTCCTTTCTGCAGCCCACACAACCCTGCGCACGCTGCGGAGGGAGGGAGCATTCCCAGAGAGCTGAAGGAATGTTTTATGCCCTTCAGTGCTGCCGGGTAGTTCAGGGTGTTCTGACCTCCAGTCTCCTGGAATCCTGGCCAGCTGTTTCAGGCTTAAAGAGCCTCTATTTATGACCCTTCTTCCCCTGGGTGTTTTCATTCTAGAGGGGAGGGGCTGATCTTGTGAATTCACTGCATTGGGGGAAGAGGCTCTTGGGCTGAGATGGTTCCGGGGGACCAATCCTGAATGCTGCTGTTCCCCTTGGACCTGCCTCCATTCTCATTTACACTGATTTTATACCTGGGCATCTCCAGTGATAGTGCAGTTACTGCCGAATCACACAATCAAAAGATCAGATTCTGGCCCATTGACTAGAGAAGTCGAAACAGAGAAGCAATGTGGTATAGGGATTAGATCAAAGAACTGGGAGCCAGGACTCCTGGGTTCTGTAGCCAGCCATGCTGCTGACTCAGGGCCCAGCTGCTCCCCCCGCTTCCCTGAATCTGTTTTAAAGCTATTTAGGTGTTCAGTGTCACACCACCTAAATGATGTGGGAGCCTAAATCTCATTTGCAAAAGGCATTTAGGAGTCTAAATTCCTGGAGTCTGGGCCAAGGTCTGCACCTGTTTTGGTCATTAGCGATCCCATGACACTGTTCACAAGAGCAGGCTTGCTAACCCCAGGATCTTGATCAGTTCACAGTTAGAGAAACCAGGGCCGGGCGAGTGGGGCAGACTCTGTTTTGCTTCCTTAAAACCCCTTTGAAGTTTCAATCAGAAACAGTGTTCTTCACTGCCTTTGCTAACCCACTGTGCTCTGTGGAACAGCTGCTACCTTTTAACCCAGAGGTGACTGCATTTCAGTGTTGGGTGGGGTGATTCCAGGTTGTAAAGTTCTTTCAGCTATTTTGGGGATGAACAGCACAATAGAAAGATGAGATTTCCTTAGTAATTTTCTCTCTCTATCTCAAGTACCTATCTGGCCCCCCATCAATAGCATCTGAGCACCTCACATTCTTTAATGTATTCCTCGTCCCAGCCCCCTGTGAAGCAGAGACATGTTATTATCACCATTGTACAGATGAGAAACTGAGGAACAGAGAGGCTAAGTGACTTGCCCAGGGTCACACAGGCAGAGTCTGTTGCAGAGCAGGGATTTGATCCCAGGTTCCAGGCTAGCACCCTAATCACTGGACCATCTACCTTCCCACCAGCAAATTATCTGTGATAGTTAATTACCCTTTTGCCTCCTGGTGCAAGGCTCTGCAGAGACAAGCTGACGGTATAAATACTAGAGAATCCCAGCTCCTTTGGGACAGGAGATGCTCTCCATATGGAGCTTGGCCTCATCCCTCTGCTCTCTTTGGAACAGGGCAGTAATTGACCAGGGGAAGTGGGAGGCAGGGCAGAGAGGGAAAAACATCACAACATGTCCAGTCTCCTAAATGTGAGTCATATACGCTGGCAAGGAGAGGAGACAGCACATTAGGAAGCCCGTGCCTGGGTTTGGAGCTGTAGGACTCTGTTAGGAAGAAACTGTAATAGGAGCGTGCTGCTCTGGGACGGTGACAATCCCCAGCCGTGCCTCTCCCCAAGCCATCTCTAACTGTCAAGCTGCCTGACTGCTCCATTTATGGCTGAGAATACCGCCCTGCAATACGCCAGCTAAAAATAGCCACTGGCAAGGGGGAGAAGCATACAGACCAGTTACATTGCTTAACTAACACACCACTGCCTACCCTCAACTCAAGATGGAGCATCCTAGCCAGGGCTTACATGCCTGGTCTTCGGCCCCCTATCAAAAATGCATTGGGAACCATACGCACAATTCTCTTGTTCCTGTTATAGACCATGGATCTCTGCTGCCTGAGTCTCCAAAGGGTTAAATTAGAAACAGGGCCAAGGAATGGGTCCAATGTGTTGGCTGGGTGGGAGATTCTTTTGGGAACGTAAACGGGGGAGGGCGGCCCAGTGAGGTTGGTAAAGGCCAGAGTGTCCTGAATTAGTTCAGACAATCACAGCAATTTCCTCCCTGCCACAGAATCCGCCCAAGTGGTAGACGGATGGAATTTTAAATATGGCCTAAGTGTTTTCCTTGTCCCAGCCCCAGCCTTGCCTCTGTTTCTGGACTCAGGCCCTACCGCCGCCAGTGGCTCTCTTTGTGTCACCCGAGCCTGGAGGCATTTTGCTTGGCTCTAGTAGAAGGACTGAGCTGGGAATATCGGGTTCCCCCTGCACACCATTAGAGCGGCTTCATTATTTATTAAAACCCAAGGAGTTTTAGCTAGGGGCTTGTTTCTCTTCTTGGGGTGAGGCTCGGAGCAGGGCTATTCTGCCTGACCTTCGGGAAGGGAGTGTGGCCTAGTGGATCGTGCATTGGCCTAGCACTCAGGAGACCTGGGGTCTAATCCCCTCTGCTGTGTGACTTAGGCAGGTTATGGCCCCTCTCTGTGCCTCTGCTTCCCCTTCCAACCTGTGTCTCTCTTCTCGCCTTTGATCTTGGGCACAGGGACTTGACTTTCCTTTGTGTGTCTATATAGCACAACAGGGCCCCGCTCTCAGCTGGGGCTTCTAGTAGTTACTGAAATCGAACTCATCATCATTCCCCTGGACACTATCTGTTGTCTACACTCTGTTGCAATGGCCCCAGACGCTGCCATCTTGCTGTTGGCACGTGCGGTGGATTTTGACCGACTGCTTTTTCGTGATCTACTTCTATTTATGATATAACCTCAAAAGAAGCACAGAAGCAGCAGCCTGCTACCATTCTGCTCCCCAATGTGGCACCGTCCTCCTAGGTGGGGCAGCAGCAGGAGGGCCCACCTCTGGAACCCCTGGGCCTTAAAGCAGGAGCCTTTACAAGCTGAGCTAAACAATGCCACTAGCCAAGCCTGGAGCAGGCTCATCAACCTCAGTGTATGGCCCAGCTGCCACTAGAGGGGGACAAAGCCCCACACTGACAGGGTGGGCGAGACGGAGGCAGCAGCAACACCAAGCTGCTGGTCAGTATGCAGCTAAACTAGCTGCAGTCCGCTTCTGCGTGCGACAAACCAATGAGTGCCACACCGTCCCTCCAGCGCGGTCTAGTGGTCACCGCTCCACCAGCCTGTGTGACACAGCAGGGCCTGCTTGCCTGCCCACTCCCCCAGACCATGCCCTGGCATAGGCCTCGTATACGCTACAAAGTGAGGTCGACGCAAGGCAGCGTACATCAACCTCCCTGTGTGTGGTGTCCTCACTTCAGTTTGGCTCCCGCCGACAGAAGTGCCCTCTTACGCCAACTTACCACCACCACCACCTCCCGGAGCGGCCTAGAGCCAAGGTCGATGCAGTGCAAGGGCTGATGCTGCGTTACTCATGTCGACTGTTACTGTCCTCCAGCAGCTGGCCCACAATGCCCCACACGGACCGCTCTGGTCACCCTTGTGAACTCCACTGCCCAGGGGTCATGGAGACTGGAAGGGCCCCCACCCCCCCGCCTTAAAGCCCTGCAACATTTTGAAATTCCCTTTCCTGGTTGCCCAGCTTGCCGAGCGCACCTAGCAGCTCTCCATTGTTCAGTGCAGCTGCCCGGGCCGGCTACCTGCTCCAGACACGCTCCTGTCTGGAGTAGACAGGAGATATCGGCGCTCCTGGGCCTGTGGGGAGAAGAGGCTGTGCAGGCCCAGCAACGGACCAGCCATAGAAGCGTGGATATCTACGAGCAGATTGCGCTACAACAGGGACCAGCAGCAGTGCCACGTGAAAGCCGAGCTGCGGCAGGCAGACCAGAAGGCCACGGAGGCCACAAATTGATCCGGTGCCAGGCCACAGACCGGCTGGTTTTACAAAAAGCTGCATGCCATGATCAGAGGATACCCCAACCACACCCCCACCAGCATCATGGATACCTCCAAAGAGCCCGACTCACAGGCCGCTGCCATGAATAGCGAGGCGGAGCAGGTGGACCATGAGGAAGAGGAGGAGTATGGGGGACAGAAGACCAGGGGAATCCAGCTGCTCAGCATGCCAGGACCTGTTCTTAACTTCACTGCAGTCCCACTAGTCGAGCAGGGAGGAGCCAGATTCAGGGGAAGGAACCTCGGGTAAGTGTGTAGTTTAATTTTAAACAGGAATGCTCCCCCTCCCCCAAAGTAGCAGGACACATCTTTTGCCTCATTAATTTACTCATGCTAGGAGAGTGAGAGGTACGACTGAGCGAGGTAGAGTTGCTAACTGCTTTTCATTCCCCTCTAGAGTTAGGTAGGGAGAGGCCAGGCAGAGCAGTTTGTTTATGTGCACGGGGAAGTCCCGTGCATCCTCTGGAGAGATCTCGATGAAACTGTCATGGAGGTACTCTGCAATCCTCTGCCGGAGGTTTCTGGGGAGGGCTGCCTTATTCCTTCTGCCGCAGTAGGACACTTTCCTACGCCGCTCAGGGATCACTTCAGCAGGCACCATTGCAGCACACAGGCTAGCAGCGTACAGACCCGGGGGGATTCAGGACGCCAGCAGCAGCTGTGCTCTCTCTGCCTTTGTCACCCTCAGGAGTGAGACATCAGCTAAAATCACCACCGGCTGTGGAAAATGGTGCCAGTATTCAGTGCCATTGCCCTGTATTACTAGAATCATGGAACCAAGCAATTCCCTTCTCATTTCCCCAGCCCCCCGAGGGCCTCGCTCACCATGACTGGTGCCATGCACAAGCAATCCCAAGCAGAAGTGAGAAGGGCGTGCTTACAAGTTTCAGGGAGCGAGGGGCGTGAGTTGAGCCTAAGTGTCACTTTCCAGAGTGAGAACACTGGCAATGGTACCTGTGTGTGTTGTATCTGCAGCTACTGTCGTTGCGGCCTTCAGGGGCTTCCTCTCTAAACCCACCGAACACCTGAGCCAGGTACGGAGCTGAAAGAAGAGGACTCGGGATGACGTGTTCCAGGAAATCCTGCAAGCCAGTGCTGCCTCGGACAGTGAGCACAGAGCCTGGAGGATGAATATTGCAGACAGCCGGGAGAAGGAAAGAGTGGAGAGGAGAAAGGCCCAGGAGTCCCAGCAGGAAAAGGAGAGGGAGAGGCACCAGGGTGTAACGGAGCTTCTCAGGCAGCAGACAGATGCTGCAGACTCTGGTGGACCTGCAGGTTCAACAATCCCAGGCTCACCTCCCTCTGCAGCCCACTGAGAACTCAATATCAGGACCCCCCTGTATCCCCCAACATTCTACATCACATCAGGGATGGCTGCACTGCCCCTACCACTCCACCTCGGGGGTCATTAAAGATAACCAGAGCTTCCCATTCACAGGTCAGCATAAGCCACGGTTGGTGTATGTGAAGCTCAAATGGACGAGTGTTCTTTCCCCTGCATTAGTTCTGTTCTCTTAATGTATTACATTTTAAATGTAGTTTTTGAATTGCCTGGGAGTGGGGTTGCACAGATCGTTACAGAATAAAATTCTATTATTTGGAATACAATTCGTCTTTATTGATTCACAATGTATGCTGACTAGTGCTTAGCAGTTCTGAAAGTGACCAGTTACCTGTTACTGCAGAGTATCACTCAAAACTCATAAGACCATTCACAAACAAAATTAATAGGTGCATTAACAATGATATATTCCTGCATATACAGCAGTCACCACACGAGACATACCTGGCTGCAAAAGAGCATGGCCAGGTAGAGCACACTACTACAACACACACTACTCCGGCTCTGTAACGATGCTGGTTCTGGTGGGACCCAACTGAGAGTGCCAATTCAGGACAAAATGCTTAAAGCAGGGCAGTTACAGCCCAAGGCTGGGGTTCCTTTGCACACCAAGGCAAACCAAACCAGCCAGACAGAGGGGACTTTGGGTTTACACCACTGGCTAACCACAAGTCACACAAGCAATTCCCTTAGACACTCCGATTTTCCAGTATCACCACCAGTGCCATTCGTTATGGGGACAAATGGTTATGAAAACCAATACCCCAGTAAAAGAAAAAAGGTTCTCCCGATCCCAAAGGACCAAGCCCCAGACCCAGGTCAATCTACAAATCAGATCTTACCCACAAATCACACTGTTGCCAATCCTTTAGAATCTAAAATCTAAAGGTTTATTCATATAGATGAGAGCCAGAATTTGTTAAATGGAATCAATTATATACAGTAATGGCAAAGTCTTGGTTCAGGCTTGTAGTAGTGATAGAATAAACTGCAGGTTCAAATCAAGTCTCTGGAGTACATCCACAGCTGGGATGGGTCATCAGTCCTTTGTGTAAAGCTTCCGTTTGTAGCAAAGTCCCTCCAGAGGTAAGAAGCAGGATTGAAGACAAGATGGAGATGAGGCATCAGTCTTTTATAGTCTTTTCCAGGTGTTAAGAACACCTCTTTGTCCTTACTGTGGAAAATTACAGCAAAATGGAGTCTGGAGTCACATGGGCAAGTTCCTGCATACTTTGCTGAGTTACAAGGTGTATCTGCCTTCTCTCAATGGGTCAATTGTATAGCTGATGGTCCTTAATGGGCCATCAAGCAGGCTAGGCAGAGCTGACACCAACATGTCTGGGGTGTCACCCAGAAGCACAGCATAATTTTGAAATACAGACAGTATAGAGCCAATACTTATAACTTTAAATACAAAAATGATATATGCATACAGATAGCATAATCATAACCAGCAAACCATAACCTTGTCTTAGACACCCTATTTGACCCCCTTTATACAAGATTTGGTGCCACCACAGGACTTTGGTTGCAACCGTGTTCTATATGGTCCCAGTTCAAATCAATAACGTGACAGGCTCACTATCAAAATGGTCTTTCAAAGTCTCCCTCAGCCATATAGCTCTCTGTTGAGCTGTAATAGCCCTTGTATCTGGCTGTTCAAATTCAGCAGATAGCCACTCCACCTCCGCCATCCGCCCTGGTGGAAACTTTCCCTCCTTTGCGTCACATATATTATGCAGGACACAGCAGACAGCTATAACCATTAGGATATGTTTCTCACTGAGGTCCAATCATGTGAGTAAACAACGCCAGCTTCCCTTCAATCAACCAAAGACACATTCACCTGTCATTCTGCACCTGCTAAGCTGGTAGTTGGTGCTGTTGAGTGGCCGGTGTACGGCCTCATGAGCCAGAGGGATAGGGTCCCCCAGGATCACTGCTGGCATTTCACCATTGCCAACGGTAATCTGCCAGTCAGGAAAGCAAGCTTTCTGAATAGGCCTGTGTTCTTCAAGATGCGAGCGTTGTGCACCTTCCCTGATCAGTCCACATGGATGTCAGTGAAGCGTCCCCAGTGATCCACCAGCATTTGCATGACCTTGGAAAAGTAGCCCTTTCTGTTGATGTGCTCGATGGCAAAGTGGTCTCGTGCCAAAATAAGGATATGCATATTGTATTGNCACAGGACTTTGGTTGCAACCGTGTTCTATATGGTCCCAGTTCAAATCAATAACGTGACAGGCTCACTATCAAAATGGTCTTTCAAAGTCTCCCTCAGCCATATAGCTCTCTGTTGAGCTGTAATAGCCCTTGTATCTGGCTGTTCAAATTCAGCAGATAGCCACTCCACCTCCGCCATCCGCCCTGGTGGAAACTTTCCCTCCTTTGCGTCACATATATTATGCAGGACACAGCAGACAGCTATAACCATTAGGATATGTTTCTCACTGAGGTCCAATCATGTGAGTAAACAACGCCAGCTTCCCTTCAATCAACCAAAGACACATTCACCTGTCATTCTGCACCTGCTAAGCTGGTAGTTGGTGCTGTTGAGTGGCCGGTGTACGGCCTCATGAGCCAGAGGGATAGGGTCCCCCAGGATCACTGCTGGCATTTCACCATTGCCAACGGTAATCTGCCAGTCAGGAAAGCAAGCTTTCTGAATAGGCCTGTGTTCTTCAAGATGCGAGCGTTGTGCACCTTCCCTGATCAGTCCACATGGATGTCAGTGAAGCGTCCCCAGTGATCCACCAGCATTTGCATGACCTTGGAAAAGTAGCCCTTTCTGTTGATGTGCTCGATGGCAAAGTGGTCTCGTGCCAAAATAAGGATATGCATATTGTATTGCTCCACTGAAGTTCGGGAACCCCATAGCAGCAAAGCTATCCACTATGTTCTGCACACTGCTGAGTCACAGTCCTACATAGCAGGAGGCGATTAATGGCCCTGCACACTTGCATGACGATGGCACCTGCGGTGGATTTCCTGGCTCCGTATTGATTCCCAGCTGACTGGTAGCAATCTGGTGTTGCAAGTTTCCATAGTGCTATCGCCACTCGCTTCTCCACTGTCAATGCAGCTCTCATTTTGGTGTCCCTGCCCCAGAGGGCTGGGGCGAGCTCTGCATACGGATCCAGGAATGTGGCCTTGCACATCTGAAAATTCTGCACCCACTGCTCATCATCCCAAACCTGCATGATGATGCGATCCCACCAGTCAATGCTTGTTTCTCGGACCCAGAACTGGCGTGCCACCATCTGCAGTTGCTCTATGAATGCCAACAACCACCTTAAACTGGTTCTTACTATGTCTCACGGCCATCTGTCCTGCAAGGAATCATCATGTTCCCCACTTCTCTTCTTACAACTCTGCAAATACTGCAGGATCATGCACCCTGTGCTGCAGCGTTCACGGCAATAGTGTAGAGCTGTGCTGGACCCATGTGTGATATTCTATACCTTGGGGGAGCACCCTGTAACCCCTATATTCCTCATTTATATATGATTGTGATCTTGCATATAAAGCAGGCCGTGTGAGGTATCAGGGGAAAGATTATGATCTGCTGAAAGTCATTTTTCTATCCATATATATAGAACAACCATACAACACAATTCTCATAACTTCATATGCATTAATTATATATATATAATTAATGCATATGAAGTTATGAGAATTGTGTTGTATGGTTGTCACTAAAACATGCTGTAAGTTGGGGAATCAGCCAGATATTAGCCCCCCAGAAACAACAGCAAGGAAAGTAACCAACGCCCAGGCAGGGTGTCAAACAACCATCAACCGCCATTGTCCAGCAAGGGAGCTACAATTCAATGACTCACCTGCATGAGGCCACACCAGGGGAATTGCTCAACCTCACCTGGGGACTCAGCAATGCCCACCAGACCAGCCTGGACTTGTGTTCTCCAATCACATGGGACTGAGGGTATAAAACAGAACACAGGGGGCCCATGCTTGGTCTTTTCTCCTGCCCCCACCTATGCTGCAAACAACAAGGACACTGAAGACTTGAGACTCCAACAGAGGAGACTGGCCCAGATTTCAAGGGTGAAATCTGAGTACAATGAACTGCAATATCCAGTGGGGTGAGAAAACTCTAGATGTTGCCCAGTCTAATAGGGTTGAGAGTTTAGATTGCGAGCTTATATTTAATTTTATTTTGGTAACTCTGACTTTTTGCCTATCACCTAAAATCTACCTTTTGTAGTCAATAAATTTAACTGTGTATCTTTACCAGTGAGTTTGCCTGAAGTGTGTGGCAAATCTGCTCAGGTTTGCAAAGGCTGGTGTATCATAGAATCATAGAACTGGAAGGGACCTCGAGAGGTCATCTAGTCCAGTCCCCTGCACTCAAGGCAGGACTAATTATCTAGACCATTCCTGACGGGTGTTTGTCTAACCTGCTCTTAAAAATCTCCAGTGATGGAGATTCCACAACCTCCCTAGGCAATTTATTCCAGTGCTTAACCACCCTGACAGTTAGGAAGTTTTTTCTAATGTCCAACCCAAACCTCCCTTTCTGCATTTTAAACCAATTGCTTCTTGTCCTATCCTCAGACGTTAAGAAAAACAATTTTTCTTCCTCCTCCTTGTAACTTGAAAACTGTTATCATGTCCCCTCTCAGTCTTCTCTTTTCCAGACTAAACAAACCCAATTTTTTTCAATCTTCCCTCATAGGTCATGTTTTCTAGACCTTTAATCATTTTTACTGCTCTTCTCTGGACTCTCTCCACTTTGTCCACATCCTTCCTGAAATGTGGTGCCCAGAACTGGATACAATACTCCAGTTGAGGGCTAATCAGCACGGAGTAGAGCGAAAGAATTACTTCTTCTGTCTTGCTTACAACACTCCTGCTAATACATCCCAGAATGTTTGCTTTTTTTGCAACAGCTGACACCGTTGACTCATATTTAGCTTGTGGTCCACTATGCCCCCCAGATCCCTTTCCGCAGTACTCCTTCCTAGACAGTCATTTCCCATTTTGTATGTGTGCAACTGATTGTTCCTTCCTAAGTGGAGTACTTTGCATTTCTCCTTATTGAATTTCATCCTATTTATTTCAGACCATTTCTCCAGTTTCTCCAGATCATTTTGAATTTTAATCCTATCCTCCAAAGCACTTGAAACCCCTCCAGCTTGGTATCATCTGCAAACTTTATAAGTGGACGTTGTATGCAATTATCTAAATAATTGATGAAGCTATTGAACAGAACCAGACCCAGAACTGATCCCTGTGGGACCCCACTCGTTATGTCCTTCCAGCATGACTGTGAACCACTGATAACTACTCTCTGGGAATGGTTTTCCAACCAGTTTTGCACTTATAGTAGCTCCATCTAGGTTGCATTTCTCTAGTTTATTTATGAGACAGTCATGCGGGACAGGTTTCAGAGTAGCAGCTGTGTTAGTCTGTATCAGCAAAAAGAACAGGAGTACTTGTGGCACCTTAGAGACTAACAAATTTATTTGAGCATAAGCTTTCGTGGGCTACAGTCCACTTCTTCGGATGCATAGAATGGAACATACAGTAAGAAGATATTTATACATACAGAGAACATGAGAAGGTGGAAGTAGCCATACCAACTGTAAGAGGCTAATTAATTAAGAGAAGCTATTAACAGCAGGGGAGAAAAACTTTTGAAGTGATAATCAAGATGGCCCATTTCGGACAGTTGACACGAAAGTGTGAGGCTACTTCAACATGGGGAAATAGATTCAATTAGTGTAATGACCGAGCCATTCCCAGGCTCTGTTCAAACCTAAGTTAATGGTATCTAGTTTGCATATTAATTCAAGTTCAGCAGCTTCTCATTGGAGTCTGTTTTTGAAGTTTTTCTGTTGCAAAATTGCCACCTTAATGTCTGTCACTGAGTGATTAGAGAGGTTGAAGTGTTCTCCTACTGGTTTTTGAATGTTATGATTCCTGATGTCAGATTTGTGTCCGTTTATTCTTTTGCAAAGAGACTGTCCGGTTTGGCCAATGTACATGGCAGAGGGGACAGTATCAAAAGCTTTACTAAAATCAAGATATACCACATCTACCGCTTCCCCCCTATCCACAAGGCTTGTTACCCTGTCAAAGAAAGCTATCAGGGTGGTTTAACATGATTTGTTTTTGACAAATCAATGCTGACTGTTACTTATCGCCTTATTATCTTCTAGATATTTGCAAACTGATTGCTTAATTATTTGCTCCATTATCTTTCCGGGTACAGAAGTTAAGCTGACTGGTCTGTAATTCCCTGGGTTGTTTTTATTTCCCTTTTTATAGGTGGGCACTATATTTGCCCCTTTCCAGTCTTCTGGAATCTCTCCCGTCTTCCATGACTTCTCAAAGATAATCGCTAATGGCTCAGATACCTCCTCAGTCAGCTCCTTGAGTATGTCCACTTTCCATTGATGAAGTGGTGAACCAATTAATAAATTTGCACTGCTCGTCTTAAGCAGTCCAAGACGGTATATTCCTGAGGTACAGTGCTGGGAGCTAGGGGGATTTGGCTGGTGCCTTTCCCTGTGTGATTCATGAGTGGCTCCGGGAGCATTCGTGCAATGTAGTTGGGTGTGGGGCTCCACATGCGGTTGTGTTGAGTGATAACAGCGCCTGGAGGGGTTTGCTGCTGGTCACTAGTGAGGCATTGTGAGAGACAGCCTAGGCTGGAGAGAGTTCAGGGGGGCACAGTGGTCCTACAGTCCCAGGCTGAACCCCGGGGATCCCGTCACACCATGCTTCTGTCAGTGATGGTGGACAGCAAGGAGGACCACATGGGTTTGAGGGGTTTTGGAAAGAAAAGGCATTAAAATTATGGCACACAGCTGACATTATGGGATGGGAACAGTTGCAAACTGGGAAGTTGATCCCATGCTCCCAGTCACCCCGTGCGACTCATTTCAGTCCCATCATGCATTGCCTACACGTCCCAAAAGACCCTGCGCTGGACACTGGCAAGTGGCACAGTTGAATACCTACCCCTAGTGCACTGCGCTCCACATCAGTACAAGCGCTCCTGGGGAGTGTCGGTGGTGCGCGTACAAGGAGCGTGGTGTGCGCACACTCAAGTGATGTGCTGACTGTGGCGGCTGTATGCCAACGTATCTTGAGTTGACATAAGTTTGTAGCGTAGATGTGGCCATAATTCCCACACCTCTTCTTGCCTGTGCACTCACTCATTCTCCTGTCTTTTCTCTCCCTCCCCTGCCATCCCTTCTTGTCTTGCCTGGTCTGGTTTTGCCTTCCCATGCTAGTATTAGTAATAAGAAGCATTTATATTAGGATGGTGCCTGAAGGCCCCTCTCAGGGTACAAGCAGAGATAAGAAACCGTCACAAATCAGGTGAAGGGTAGGAGATGGGGATATAACATACAAGCTGCTGTTCTTGTTTTCCGTCCCCAGTCACCTGCACTCTGCCTGCTCTTCCATCAGCCCAGGTTGTTCCAAAACCCTTCAGGGCTAGGAACGGGGCTGTTATCCCATTAGGAAGGGGGGGATTGCCAGCTTCCTGATGGGATGAGTGGTCATTCCTAGCTCTGGGGGGGCCTGAGATACTCAGCCTGACATTCATGTGAATTTGAGATCATTTGAGGAGATCTATATGGCTCAGTCTGAACCTGGACCAGTCAGACTAATTGTAACTCACACCCCTAGCTCTAGGAGCACAGAGATACAGTCAAAAGTCCTCACTATTGTTTTAAACCCATTAAAACAATTGTAAGTGACAGGCAGATTTTGTGATGGTTTCCAGTGGCATAAACATTTTATTTACATTTATTTGGGATGGGCTGCAGGACTCACTCATTTGGGTACTCTCCTGTGTTCCCCATGCTGTTATTCAGTATATTTGTGCCAGCTATCACACACACACAGTCCAATTACTCCTTCTGCTGGGACCTGAAGCAGAATCATGCTAACAACCCTGTCTTTGACAGCAGTCTGTGGCCACAGAAATACCTGGCTCATTACATCTTAGCTGCACAATGAAGATGTAATGGGGCAATGGGATTGCTGGAGGAGGAGGAGGAGAAATTGTGTTTAAACACAGAAGTATTTGTTGATAAGCAAGAGTATAAAAAGAAAGAAAGAGAAAAAGATTAGCTATGTACATTTCAGCATTCTCTGCAGTGGTAGGGTCTCTTTAAGCCCCCATTAAATATAGGTTTGCAGTATGGGTGTGACAGGTTCTCCCCGAGGTGCCACTTGGAACTGGGGTACCACTGAGCCTGCCTGACCCACCAGCCTGGGCTCCCTTTAACTGTACTGCTGTGACAAGCTGCAGACACGCTCCCAGTCTCACACTTTCACCAGCACACATACCGGTAGGGACACACCCAGCTGTTGTAACAAGCAAACAGGCTTTCTGACTAGCCCCTGCATGGGAAGGCTTCAGCTAAGGAACTGCCCAGATACTCAAGTGCACGCCCCCCTCTGGAGGGTAAACCCAAAATTATACCGTCTTGCGCTGCACAGAGGACTGTACAGCATAAGCTCATGAAATTCGCCCCCTCCCTCAATGTGGAGAGGAATATACACAGCTTTCTGCCCCAGCTGTGATTTACACACACACTGGTTTAAGACAAAGCAAAAGCACGGTTATTAGCTACAAAAGATAGATTTTAAGTGATAGCAAACAGATCAAAGCAGATTACATAGCAAATAAAATGAACACACAATTGGGGGGAGGGATAGCTCAGTGGTTTGAGCATTGGCCTGCTAAACCCAGGGTTGTGAGTTCAATCCTTGAGAGGACCATTTAGGGATCTGGGGCAAAAATCAGTACTTGGTCCTGCTGGTGAAGGCAGGGGGCTGGACTCAATGACCTTGCAGGGTCCCTTCCAGTTCTAGGAGATAGGTATATCTCCATTTATTATAATGTGAACTTAATATACTAAAGAAACTGGTTATAAGTAGCAAATTCTCATCCTAAATGTTGTTTTAGGCAGATTGCAGAGGTTCTTGAAGGGAAGCTGCACTTGCTTGAAATCCAGCAATCCTTAGAAATCCAGGTATTTCTTTCACAGGCCAGACAACCCTTTAGCCTGGGCTCAGTCCTTCCCCCACAGTTCAGTCTTTGTTTCTTAGGCGTTTACAAGCAGTCATCTTGAGCGGAGAGTCAGTGGAGAAGAACAAACCATGATGATGTCACTCATCTGCCTTAAATAGTTTTTGCATATGGCGGGAATCCTTTATCTCCCAGTTTGAGTCCCACACCCGGTCAGTGGAAAAACACTATTATCATCATGGTGTCCAGTACCAGGTGACGGCTCGATGTCTAGTTGGCAGCTGGTATCAAGCAGAATGCCCCAGGGGTCGGTCCTGGGGCCGGTTTTGTTCAACATCTTTATTAATGATCTGGATGCTGGGATGAATTGCACCCTCAGCAAGTTCGCAGATGACACTAAGCTGGGGGAGAGGCAGATACGCTGGAGGGTAGGGATAGGGTCCAGAGAGACCTAGACAAATTGGAGGATTGGGCCAAAAGAAATCTGATTAGGTTCAACAAGGACAAGTGCAGAGTCCTGTACTTAGGAAGGAAGAATCCTATGCACTGCTACAGATTGGGGTCTGACTGGCTAAGCAGCAGTTCTGCAGAAAAGGACCTAAGGGTTACGGTGGATGAGAAGCTGGATATGAGTCGACAGTGTGCTCTTGTTGCCAAGAAGGCTAATGGCATATTGGGCTGCATTAGTAGGAGCATTGCCAGCAGATCGAGGGAAGTGATTATTCCCCTCTATTCGCCACTGGTGAGACTACATCTGGAGTATTGCGTCCAGTTTTAGGTCCCCCACTACAGAAAGGATGTGGACAAATTGGAGAGAGTTGATCAGGGGGCTGGGGCACATGACTTATGAGGAGAGGCTGAGGGAACTGGACTTGTTTAGTCTGCAGAAGAGAAGAGTGAGGGGGGATTTGATAGCAGCCTTCAACTACCTGAAGGGGGGTTTCAAAGAGGATGGAGCTTGGCTGTTCTCAGTGGTGGCAGATGACAGAACAAGGAGTAATGGTCTCAAGTTGCAGTGGGGGAGGTCTAGGTTGGATATTAGGAACCACTATTTCACTAGGAGGGTGGTGAAGCACTGGAATGGGTTACCCAGGTGGTGGTGGAATCTCCATCCTTAGAGGTTTTTAAGGTCAGGCTTGATAAAGCCCTGGCTGGGATGATTTAGTTGGGGTTGGTCCTGCTTTGAGCAGGGGGTAGGACTAGATGAGCTCCTGAGATCTCTTCCAACCAGTGGCAGATTAACAAATTTGCCGCCCCTAGGCCCTGAAAAAATTGCCACCCCCCCACCCCCCGCCAGGTCACCTCCGCTCCCCCGCGGCAAGCCTGGGAGGGAGGGGGGAGAAGGGGAGTTGCAGCGCGCTCGGGGGATGGTGGCGGTGGAGCGGAGGTGAGCTGGGGCAGAGAACGGTTCCCTGCCCCCCCTAAGGGTTACTCCCCGCGCCCGCCGGCCCCAGCTCACCTCCGCTCCACCTCGTCCTCTGAGCGCGCCGCTACGCACTTCTCCTCCCTCCCTCCCAGTGCTTTCGCACAGCAAGCCTGGAGGGAGGTGGAAGAAGGGAAGCATGGCGCGCCCGAGGGAGGAGGCGGGCCGGGGATTTGGGGAAGGGGTGGAGTTGGGGCTGGGCCGGGGGGGGGAGTGAGCAAATTTGCTGCCCCCACAAATTTGCTGCCCTCAGCCTAGGCCTTGTTGGCCTAGGCGATAATACGCCGCTGCTTCCAACCCTAATCTTCTATGATTCTATGGTCACATGTCCCTGCAGCCATAACTCAGAGGCTGTTTGCAGCGTCCCCAGGAAGGCTTCCTGGTGGGTGATAAACATCTTCTATGCCCTATTATTCTTCCTAGCTAGCCACCTAGACTGATTACATTCTGTCTAGTGGGCATTCCCCAGGTGTAAACACATTTGTAATAGATGCATAGACAATATTCCTAACTTCAGATACAAAAATGATACATGCATAAAAGTAGGATAATCATATTCAGTAAATCATAACCTTCCCAATGATATCTTACATGCCTTAATTTGCACAAAATACATCTTAGTTATGCCATAATCATATCATAACCATATCTCTATGAAGAATATGGGGCGTAGCATCACAATGGGGTCTGATTCTCTTCTTACACTGGTGTAAATCTGGAGTAACTCCATTGAACAAGAGTTTTGTCAGTGTAAGCAAGAGGAGAATCAGGCCTCCAGAGTCTAAACAACACCCTTCCTGTCTCTCTTTAGCCATTTCAAGCTGCATTATAGTTGCAGTGACTTTTATATCTGCTGTGACTGTACATTCTGAAGGGCAATTCCAGCCCTGCAGGCTTCCTGTCTTTCAGCCTTTTCCCAGCCTCTCTGTGTCTGCTGGCAACTTTGCAAAGGGACCACCGAGGCTCTTGTGAGGTGCTGAGTAACACATCCACATGCCCACATACCTGCACAACAGCCTGCCTAGGCTTAAGAAGAAGGAATGAAATTGACTTTATTACCCTTCCCATGAATAAAGCAAGAAATTTAGATCGGCTAAAATTTCATCCCACTGTATGCTCTGAGTCTTATAAATAAGCCAATTAACCCAGCGACCTTAGGAAGGTAGGTTTTTTTCCCCTTACACGTACACAAGCTGCTATTGCTGCACAGGAGAGGAGTACAGAGAGACACAAGTGACTTGGCCCTGGATGGGAGGAGGATTAGGGCAAGGTGTTTGGGTTTGAGGCCCTATAATACTGAGGGTGGCAGAGGAGCAGGCAGCTCACAGCTAGTGAGGAATGAAAGAGGTGCTGAGACTCAAGTAATTTGTTTTACTTTCATAAACTGATGCAGCGAGCCCAGAGGGGCCAGGGCTATGAACTGTCAAGCCTAGAGGTGCTGGGGCTTGGCCCGGGCAAGCCCTGGCACAAATTAAGCACCGCTCACAGCTGATTGCTGCCCGCAGGTTATTGGCTGGGGTGGCCTGCCTCTCTGGAGAAACAAGATCCAGGGGAGAAGACAATGTCTGTCTGTCTGGATCCAGCTGTTCTCTCTCATCTTACATGGGCAGCTACTTGGGGTAGGGACCACCTCTTTGTTCTGTTCATTCCCTCTGGGGCACCTGGCATTGGCCTCTGTCGGAAGACAGGGCACTGGGCTAGATGGACCAAGTATGGCCGTTCTTATGTGTTTGTACAGCACCTAGCACAGTGGAGTCCTGGTACATGACTAATACAAATGATAATTAAGAAGAAGATGATGCCCGTCCTGGTGGTCAGAGGAAGCCCTGCTGGAGAATCTGTCTGGGGAATTGGGATAGCCTTGGGGGGGAAACTCTTTCCTTGAGGCAGCCTGACTGGGCCCCATTTAACCTCAATTTAACCTTGTCTACCTGTTACAGGGAGAGTGGGGGGTGTCACTCACCACTGGAGCGCCTCCTTCTGGCCACATCTGGGGATTAGCTCTGCCAGGCTGACACCCCTTCCTGCCGCTGCACTCTCCATCCACTCTCCCTGTCTCGCTCGCTTGGGACTTGGCTGCTCCTGCTTCGTGGCTTGGCCCTCTGGCCACTGGTCACTGTAGTCTTCTCCTTCCAGGATATCGAAATCTCTCAGGATGCACTGTCCCAGGCTGTCTTTCCTCTCGCTGTCCCTTACCAGTGCCACGGCCCAGTAGCTGGCAGGGGAACCCAGGCTCACCCTCTACACTGGGTGCCAGCCCAGGGACCGTACAACATGCAGTCAAGGCCTGCACAGTCCTCAACCTTACTGCCGTATCCCTGGGCTGCTGCTTCCCCTGCCTCCTCTCATCCTGAGAGTGCCTGTAGCTTCTCTCTCTGCAGCCCCCTTCTGCCCCCAGCTACTGGGCTTTACAAAGGCCTCTCCTGTTCCTGTCCAGCTGTGCCATTAGTCCTTGCTCCCTGGCTCCTCCTCCATGTGGTTAATTGGCCCAGCTGGCCCCTTTAACCCCTTCCGGCCTTGTGTGGGGTGGACACCCCATCACGCTGCCCTTGTGGTGTAAGCAGCGCTTCATTGCTCCTGTGCTACCTTTGGGGACTGCCAGTTTTCGAAGGGCCCATCTGCAGCCCACGGAGACTATGCCGGGGGGTTGGATTATAGCACAGTTTGCCTACGTGGATGGGCCCTACGTGTTGGGCCCTACGTGGATGGGCCCTACGTAGGTGTTGCCTACGTGGATGGGCCCAAGCGGTGATAAAGCCCTATAAAGACCAGTGCTTTGGGGAGCGAGGGATAGGTCCACACAGGTCATTGACTCTGCAATGGAGGAGTGCCGTGCTTGTGTGCCGGTGGGAGAGAACTGCACCCGAAACGACGCAGCTTGTGTGGGCTCCCTGCGTCACTGCTGCTTGCACTGGTACAATGTGTTCAGTTCTCTAGTGCAGACCAGACCAGACCAGACCAGTCCATTCGATCAGGGCTTCCCAAACGGGCTCAGGATCCTACGTTCCCTCTAAGCTGCGTGGCCGTGCAGCTGCCTATTAACCCCCGTGCAGGGGCTCAGGGCTGCGGTGGGGAGAGATGCCTGTCCCCCAACATGGACCTGCCCTGGACTTGTCACAGCTGGGGGAGAGGTGCCCCTCCTCTGGCCCCAACCCAGCTCTGCCGCGGCTGGGAGAGAGGCACCTTCCCCTCCCCAGCCCCACCCCCGCCAGCCCAGGTGCTGCTGCGGGGAGAGAGAGCTGGGGGGAATCCTCTCTCCCCGCTGTAGCCCCCAGGCAGCCTGCACCCCAAACTCCTCATCCCCAGCCCCACCCCAGAGCATGCACCCCCAGCCGGATCCCTCACCCCCCTGCACCGCAACCCTCTGCCCCAGCCCTGAGCCCCCCTCCCACACTCCAAACCCCGCTGACCCACCCCCACCATATGAATTTTGTTATGTGCTCCAATATGGAGGTGATGTGTCACACATCACCTCCATATTGGTGCACATGACAAAATTCATTCCACACATGCATGCAAAAAATTAGAGGGAACACTGCTCAGGACCCATTTGTAAATGTTTATGGCCTGTTGTGACCCAGTAAATGGTCTGGGGGTGGAGGCCCTGGGGTGGTTTTGGTCAGATCCTGCCCCCTGGGGGGGGGGGCAGGGTCCTGCCCAGCACCCACCCCATAGTGGCAGCTCCTGTGCTGCGGGGCTGGTTGGGCTTGACACTTGGCCTTGGGTGTTGCAACCTCTGGGGTTGCAGCGCCACTCAGGTTTGGCCCCACCCCCATGACTGGACCAAATTTGGGTGAGTGGAGTTGTGACCGGGCTCACAGGGTTGCAGTGCCACTCACTCACTTTTGGCCTACCCAGGCTTCTGTCATCATGATGGCTGGGCCAAACCTAAGTGGCGCAGGGCGGGACCCTAGAGGTTGCAGTGCCTGGAGCAGGGAGGCGAGCCCAGCCAGCCGAGCCCAGCCAGCCCCATGGGACAGGAGCTGCCATGTGACCCTTTGAAACATTCTGGAGACCCAATTCTGGGTCCTGACCCATGGGTTGAGAAACCCTGCATTAGATCATCTAGCTTGACCTCCTCTATAGCACAGGCTGCTAAATTTCACCCAGATACCCTATACCATCAACTTTTGTTAGACTAAAGCATTTCGTTCCTCAGGAGGATACCCTGTGAGCTACAGGGAGCGAACAGGAGAGACCGAGGTGCCACCAACGCCTGAAGCTCCTGCAGAAGCAGGAATTGGTTAAGGGAGACATGCCCAGCAGGCAAACTATACCCCATGTTGCAGAGGAAGGCATCATCCACCACTCCCCCAAGGTCTCTGCCAATCTGACCTGGGAGAAAATTCCTTCGCGTCCCCAAATCTGGCCATCAGTCAGACCCTGAGCGTGTGAATATGCCTCACCAGCCAGGCAGCTAGGAAGAGGATTTTAAGCTTGGGCAGCTATTTGTTCAAGTAGAGAGAACACTGGTGGAGATGCAACACCGCTAATCTAGGGAACTAATATCAAGTCCCCCTGTAATGTAGCAATTTGTGCACATGCTGTTCACAATGCCCTCTAGTGGAAGCCCTTTCAGATAATACTGTGCTTCGCACAAGAAATGCCTGCTGGACTACAGTATCCAGAGTCCTTAGCCGGGCTTTGGGCAGGTTTGTGTTTGGAGAGTAAAAATCTAAAGCATGGTGGTGGGCAGTGTGATCTGCAAAGCTCAATGTTTCTAGAGCAGTTCTTTGCTGAGCCTTTGGCAGGACTCTCAAATCCCAGTCTTGAACACATGCCCTGTGGGTTCTTAGGAAGCAGCCTGGGTCATTGCACCTCACCAACCCACCCAATTACCAGGGAGTTCACAGACTTGGGCAAGCCAGCTTCCAGGGTTCTGCAACCTGTAGCCCAGATGGCCACATGACCTTGACCCTGACTGGCTGGTGTCCATATATAAACATTCTGCTTCTGTTACGGTCTTGGCTGAACAACAAACTGTTGCCTGCTAATTGCTACTTGGATCTGGCCCCTACTAGCTATGTTGATGTATGTTTCCTTGGGATTGGATCTCCTGGCTATTCGACCTCTTGTGTGAACTCTGACCACTGATCTGTACTGCCCTTGACCTACCTGACTCCTGGGCATTGCAGCCTTGCAGGAAGTGCAGTCCGGGTAGGCTCAGGAGGCAAGGGGAGCAATGCTTTACATTACCTTTGTAGCTCCCAACTAATGGGCTGCTCTGGAGTGTAAGTTAGAGCAACCCAAGGGGTACTCTAATATATGCTGCCAACAATGGCTCCCTATGGAGCTGTCTGCCAGCCCAGAAGATCAGAGAGCTCTGGCCACATTTCCTCCTGCCCTGGGGTCTAGCATGTCCCTATGGCTGCAGGGAATCGGAGGAGGCAAGAGGAGGAGCTGCATAGGGCTATTTGGATCCCCTCTGAGGGACAGAAAGGAGACAAGAGGAGCCTACCCTGTCAGAGGGCAAGGTACGTCTGCCCTGCTCTTACGTCACAGTAACCATGCCAGAAAGGCTTTGCGGGGCCAGACACGACCGTTCTCTTGCGTTTCAGTTCATGTTGTTTGTAGCCCTTTAGAAGAGAAGGGGAAGAAATCCCAGTATTGTCTCCATGCATATAAATCCCACACTGGCAGATGCTGCCCATGCTCCACAGAGGGAGCCTTCGAGCAAGGGATTCCTGGGTTCTAGTTCCAACTCTGCAACCTTGAGTTCGTCACTTTAACCAGCCTGTGCTTCAGTTTACTCCATCTAAAATGGCTATTAAACTACACTTGCCCCAGGGTGGTTTTGAAACTTAATATGATAAAAATGTATGTAAGGCTCTTGGGCAATAGGTACTTAACAGTAGTGCAATGCCACAGCCAGCACAAGTGGCAATGACAGGGAGGGATGGTCTGGGAATGTGTACAATCCTCGTCCCCCAGAGCATCACACTCCGGGACAGAAATCAGGAGAAACAAATGATCTGGGATTGCTCCTCATTTAGTCATTGCTTAGAGATGCAAAGACTATGGGTTAAATACGCCTCGTGCTTGTCTCTGCTGAGCTTCTCCAAGCTCATAGGCACCATCTGCTGGGAGAAAGCTCTCAGGCCCTGCTTGCAGAAGAGGGTTTCTTTGGCACAGAGGCCTTCTGTACAAGCCCCTAAGGATACTTCCACACAGCAATTAAACAGCTGACTTCAACTCATGGGGGAGGGGAGCCTGGGGCTGCTGGGCTGTAAAATTGCTGTGTAGACATACGGGCTGGGACTGGAGCCTGAGCTCTGGGACCCCAGGGTGGAATCTACACAGCAAGTTTTAGTCCTGCGTGCCAGAGTCAGCAGACCTGGCCCAGCCATGGTGGTGACACGGGTTTTTTATTCCAGCGTAGATGTGCCCTATGATTGCTGCATTCGCAGGAGTCTTTCCCCCTCATTATTAAGTAGGGCTGCCAACATTATATTTAAAAAATAAGGAACTGTTTTCTTAGCATCCCCGCTCCACTCCTCCTCCTGATATTCTTCTTCTCATCATCATTATTATAAATACTAATAATACTAAGCAGGACTCACCTACATTCGCCAGGGGTATTTCTTGCTGCTTTTTGCAGCACTCAGCAACTCCCGATCTTGTTGTACAGAGATGAAGAAATGAGGAACGTCCCTTGTAATAAAGGACTCTTGACAGCCCTATTATTAAGGTGACTCGGCCATTCAGGTCCTGCTGCTGTTCCTGAAATATCTGGCAATAAGCTGAAATGGGCCATGTTTTCACAGCCAAATGGAAAATGCTCCAAACTGGGGGGAATTTTTCTGGGTGCTAAATCTTGCTCTGTTCTGTAGCTGCAGGGGCCCAGTTTGGTTATGCTGCATGGAGGCAGGTGGTCTGGGGACATGAGGAACTTGCACGGGGAGTTCTGCCCGCTGTGGAGATAAGTTCTGCAGAGGCCCCGTATATGCCACCAAGCAACAAGGCATGGGGAAGCGTATTCTTTTCACGTATATTGGTTTTGATGCAGTTTTTAAAATTTCAATCAAAAACAGCAGAAAAAAATGACATTTTTCAGTATTTGAAATTTTGGGTTTATGAATTTTTGTTTCAAAACTGTGGGGAAATGCCTGCCTCCTCTCAGATTCTCCCTTTTCCTCTAGAAAACTTTTTTTTTGGGGGGGGGGGGGGGGGGGGGAGTGGAGAGAAAAAGACTTTTAAAAGTGAAAGAAAATAACTCACTTTTTAGAAAGTAACACTATCACTTAAACTTTTGCAGTTTAAGTGCGTGACAGTAACCCACTTCAACATTGTTTTCCCTGGGGATGGGAACATTAGAGAGCATTTCCCCCCATTTTGTCATATTCCCCTCCCCCCACTTAGTCATCTCTTTTCTAAGATGAAAAGTCCCAGTCTTTTTAATCTCCTAATATGGAAGCTGTTTCATATTCCTAATCACTTTTGTTGCCTTTCTCAGACTTTTTCTAATTTTAATATAGCTTTTTGAGATGGGGTGACCAGAACTGCACGCAGTATTCAAGGTGCAGGCGTGCCATGGCTTTATATAGTGGCTTTATGATATTTTCTGTCTTATTATCTATCCCTTTCCTAAAGAAAGAGACAGTAGGATTTTTTCCCCACAAAAATGAAACAAAAAACTTTCAAACTGAAATTTTGTCAAGATTTTTTTTTATACATTTTTCAATTTACAACGAAACCTTGTTTTCAAAAATACTGATGGGGGTGGGGGAAAGACCAACTTCAGCCAGCTCTAAGGGAAAACACTGCGTTGATCCTGATCACTTAGATGGGGGAGGGTGGGAGGGTTGTGTGATGGTGGGCAGGGAGGTGATGTTACCTACGAGAAATTTGCAAAAGATGAACAAATGTTGCACTTGGAGTAGGAAGATCTGAGTTTTTATCCTGCTGCAGTCAGGAAGTTCAGAGTGGCAATCAGGAAAGCTGAAGTGGCTATGAATTTGTTAGAGTATTATATAGAACATAGATTCAAATAATTATCATACAAATGATCCTTTATGAACCATAGCATCCTCTCATACAAAGTATAATATAATCTACAGTGAACTTGAATTGCAATGGGAAATGAGTGATATTCTCCCAAGCTCTACCTCCTTGAGAAACCAAAACCAAGATGCTTGTGCAGATTTTCATAAAATGATCATCCCTCTCCTTTTTTGCGTGTTCTTCAAAATATAACCAGTAGGTCTCCAAATTAACGTGCAACTGAGATGAGTGGGGTTCACACCTTTCAGGCTGTCTGCAGACTCAGGATGACAGTACTGCACCAGTGAAACAGTGCTGTTCATGTACTAATCAAGTACAAGACAGCACTACATTGGTGAAAGCAGAGGGAATAAACAGCAGAAGGCCCAGAGATGGACAATCTAAACAGCACTTTATATAATACATTTCTACTCCATCTAGCTGAAAGTAATTACACTGTAGTAAGCTCTCAATATTGGGGGCTTGTGACAATTACAGTGTAAGGGCTGTAGAAATTTGAGAAGTTGATAGCCAGGTGATCTTACTGAGGCCAGGTCTGCGCTACAGAGTTTTGTCAGCATAGCTAAATTGGCCAGGGATATGAAAAAATCCACATAGCTCTTCAGCAAAACCCCGAGCGTAGCTGCAGCTGTGCTGCCAGAAGAGTGCTTCTGTCAGCTTAACTAATTAGAGGGACAAGCTGGGTGAGGTAATATCTCTTAATATTGGACCAACTTCTGTTGATGAGAGAGACAAGCTTGTCTCTCTCACCAACAAAAGTTGGTCCAATAAAAGTTATTACCTCACCCACCTTGTCTCTCTAATATGCTGGGACCAACATGGCTACAGCATTGCGTACAGCTTAGCTAATGTGATTTGGGCAGGTGGTGTGTCACTCTGCTGGCAGAAACACTCCTCCTGTTGGCATACACTGTGTCTACACTAGGGGGCCTCAGCTGCTAAAGTCTGTGTAGTGTAAACTAGCCAGAAAGGAAAGGGTAGCCAGTGGAGAAACATTCCCTGGCATAAGGAAAAGTACACTTAGCCTCTCCCAGACTGTATTTCTTAGTCTGATTGTATGAAACATACACAGAGTTCTGCATCGCAAGGGCTTTCTGCAGTGCACTGGTTGCATGTTAGCTTTTGGGTATGGCTCAAGTGTTAGTGACAACCCGTAAGGCCTTAAATGGTCTAGGACTGGGTGATCTGAACAATTGCCTCCTTTTCATTATTTGTTAAACTCCAACAATCTCCTGATGTCCAATTTGATTTGTTGTATTAATTCCAGAGGCCAACTGCTCTAGGACCAGTGGTAGGACATCTTCAGCTGAAATCCCCTGCCCTTGGAAATCAGCTGTTTTCTACCAGGGCCTGAGTTTGAGCCTGAGAGAGCAGTATAGGATTTACCTGTCTGGTTACCCTTTTATTAACCCTCTGAGCTATTTTTGTAGCAAGCTCTGTATATAGCATTTTATTTTAAGACCCAATTTTGTATTTGTTTTGAAACACTGTAGCATGTCCAGGCGCCGGGGTGATAGGAACAGTTTGGAAACCCCTTAAAAAAGTATTGCATTAAAAAAGGATGAAGACACTCCATTAGAAGCACACGTAAGGGGCTGGGATTCAGTGTCAGTGATAGTCATTTACTATCTAAACATACACTGTTACCATAATTGACATTGGTATTTATTAAACTTGATACTATGTTTAGGTTAGTCACCATTTGTAAATGTACAATATAAAAAGCTATTTAAAAGCAGCATCCTTTTGTGTTTTTAAACTATGATGTTGAAACCCTCTGTCTGTGCCTCCTGGCTCTTCCAACACACACTCCCTGTACCCAGATATTTTCCTTTATTGGTGCTATTTCTTAGGCATGTATCACTATGCTGGGAATATAGACACAGCCTAATCAGAATATCTTCTTACCCTATGTCCCAGTACAAATGGGGTTCAATCCTCCTTGCGTCTGTGAATATTTCCACTGACTTCAGTGGAAGTATTCATATTAATAAATGAAGCAGGATTTGGCCTTTAGATTGTAATTTTTTTGACCTAACCCTGCTCTCCTCTGAACTCTGTCCACCTCCCCTTCTCACTAAGGTGTCAAGGGGAGCCGGAAAACATTCCCAAGTGCAAGCCCCATGCAGGCAGGGCCCTTGTCTCCTCTTCCTTCTCAAAAGCATTGAGTCCAAACTACACTACATAACATAACTCTCTCCCAAGAGGTGTTAAATTTAAGCACTGAAAACCAGGACAGTCCAGAGTTAAGGTTAAATTAGCTCAGCCTCTTTGGGTATATAGATTAGGATACAGGGTTAGATTCACCCTGGTGGGCGTATTGTTTCCCTTTGCCAGTCATGCCAGCTGCTCTCTAGGTTGATGGTGGGATTCACCAGTGGGAAGGCAGGCCATGCCTGGTACCACAGACCCCTGGCCCTGGGAACAGTTACACAGGGAGGAGGACAGCTTTCACCTATGGTTGAAACTCCGTAAAAGTGTCTGGCAGAGGTTGCTTGTGAGAGGCACTGGTACCACCTCTCCTTGTGGCTCATTATGAGATGGCACCCTAGATGCACTCTCAATAAAGGCTTTCAGCTTAGAGCCAATTTTTAAGTGCTCTAAATCAACATGCAATGTCAGACTGTCCTAGAAGGAGGCCCATGGCTAGTTTGTGGTGCAGATTTGGGGTAATTCAATCCAGGATTTGAGAGACACAGCTCCATGTTTAGGATGTTAAAGTTTTTTTTTAATGGACATTAGGAAAAAATAGCCATGATCTAGACAAAACATATTACAGCACTTCCCCTGCTCTCAACTAGTAGCTGACAAAAAGAACTAGTTTAGGAACCCAAAATTTCAAGCTTTATTGATGTAAATCTCTGGGTAGTATTACTCTGGGCTCTCGTTAGCAAGAAGCTATATGGGAGGATTGTACTATTGCACATCTCCTACACAGGGACTGAAACAGGGATCTTTGGCAGGCTAAAGGGCAGCAAGTGACTTCTTTGCCAGCCCAACTTGCCAGACAGCACTGTACCCAGCTGTGAGGCGGTTGATGCCAGATTAAAAATCCAAGAGAGGGTCCCATGCCCAAGTGCTTTCAACAGAACTATACCGGGGTAGGGTAGCTGGAGTCTCTGCAGGCAGCACTGTCCTTGACAAAGCTGTTCTGGAACCAGTTTGCCAGCACAATGCTGCCTGCCCCCAATGGGAAGCCTAGACCAACACAAAAGAGGTTCACTGGGCACAGTGCTGCGTGCCAGTGCCAGCAAGCCATAGTACCGTGATAGCACTTGGATGTGCTCCAGAGGGTGCTCTGGTTTTAGGAAGTCCTATTCTCTGCTGTCTCATGTATATTGTGCATGATTTGGGTACTGTGTTTAGCATAATGAGGGAGTAGGGTTAATAGCCTGGTGTGCGGTTGGATGGTGGCAGACATTATGGTCTTTTTAAGGAGAACATGACTGTTCTTAAAAGAGCTTTTGTTTATGTCTCCACTGTACACAAAGGGATTTTGTGAAATCACGTTGTTATTGGGAATCAAGGAGAGAGTCTGGAGCACATAGGCATGCCCCAAGTCAAGAACTTCCTAGCACCACCAGTGGTGGGAGTCACAGCTCTCTAGATCACACCTATCATCGTTTTCATGAGAGTCAAGGGACAGGCTTCCGAGTCACTACCACTGCTGAATTCTGAGATCCTGTAGCAACAGCAGTTGCCCTCTAAATGTGGGGCATTGTCACCTATTAGCACCCTCCTCTTTCTCTGCACCAGCATTGCAATCCATGCCTGGGGGGGGGGGGGGGGGAGAAGAAGAGAACACAATCTCACCTCTTGGTGTGAAAGCAAGGGGCCTCTAAAATCATCTCTGGCAGATGGGCACAAAGCAGCAGGGAGCAGCTTCTGAATTCCAGGCCAGGAGGATTTCCAGGCTCCAGCATGACAAGGGGGCTCGAGGAAGGAACAAAAGCGGCAGGGTGACAGAGCCGGGTTTGTAAGTACAGGGCAAGGAGCAGGCAGCAAGAGGAAAGGAGGGCCAGGGGGAGTAGGAGAACTATTCCAGGCTGAAGGGAGATAGAAAGTGGGCAGCAAAGTCACCCCTACGAGGATACATAAGGGAGCCCCTGGTTGGGACTAGACCAATAGGCCACAGGCAAGACAGAGGGCCTGTATCAACACAGACCACAGGACCTAACTTAAGACAAGGCCACAAAGCCCTCTGCAACCAGAGACGCCAACTGCCGTCCCCTTATATAGTGGGGACCAGCGTTCCTTCCATCATGCCCTGCGGTGAGATGGGGCACGCCTGCGCAGTTAGCGCCACGGTTGCACTCGCTCAGGCTCTGCTGTTAGCGCGCACGCGCGGGAAAAGGGAGGCGGGGAAGGTCCAGCGGGCGCGAGCGACTGTTGTGTAATGGGGGCACTTAGGAAGCTAGTGCGCCTGCGCTAGCAACCGCCTCTTACGAGCGCGAGGTCAGTCGCGTGCGTGCGTGCGCGCACAGGACTTGCCGCTGGAGACGGGCGCACCTGTCCGTTCCACTTGACGCAAGCGCATTGGGCAGCCCATGGCGCAGACGCTCGGCGGGGTCTGTTCTGCGGCTGCGTCGCGATCACCCCCTCGCGGGCCGCCGGAGAGTTACTCCTAGATGCACGCGCGCGTCCCTCCGGCCGTTCAGTTGTGCGCATGCGCAGCTGTGTAACGCCAGCCATTGCCTGACTGAGGGGCGCCCGAGCTGGGCTGCGCTGATCGGACACGGCGGCCGAGCGCTAGGCCGCTGCGGAGCAGGCAGCGACCCGGCTCCGCCACTGCCCCGAGAGGTATGGGGCCCGCATGATGCGGCCGGGTACGGGGGGAGTCCGGCGTCGGGGGTTCCACCGAGCTCCCGTGTGACGCAGAAGGCGCCGCGGCAGCTGAGGAGACGCTCAAAATGGCGGCCCGGGGGCGATGGGGAAGGGGCGGAGCGAGAAGCCCAGGAGCTGGGGGGGGGAGGGGCGGCCTTTGGGGGGTGCTGCTGTTGGGGAGGGTCTCGCGCCCACAATGCTGTGCGGCCGGGGGCAGGCGGGGGCGGTGCCAGGAGATCGGGGCGGGGGGCGCCGCCCGCCCTGCGTAAGGGTTAATGGGCGAGTCGGGCTCGGTGCCGGGGACTGAAACGCTGCACGCTCTGAACCGCCCCCCCCCCCCCTGCCCATTTCGGGGGCCAGTAGGCTGGGTATGGTACAGCACCGAGCGCGCCGGCCGGGCAAGGTAAATAACAGCGTGTATCGGTGTAGCGCAGCCAGGGCAGGACGGAAGGCTGGTTAGTGGCTGTGCGGTGCACAGACTTATCTCAGGTTTCCTTCCACGTGTGCTTTCAGTCTGGGGTTTGCTTTCTTTTTTGGCACGTACCTTCTGTTTGACTAGAGGGTCCAAATCTTGGGTCATAAATCTGCTATGGGCAGAGTGGGGGAAAAAATCAGTGATTAAAAATAGGGATTTAAAAAAAAATTAGGTTAAATATAGATTTAAAAAAAAAACCCAAAACCTTTAAAACTAGCTTTGAAATAGATAAGCTATGTTAAGTCCTAAATATATTCAGAAAATTTAAATACACGAAAATAATATTAAGCAGTATGTGTGGTTTGTTGAAGACCTAAATCACTTTTAGCAGCACTAGCCTCTTCTGTAGATGCAGAGAGAATATTTTCTTCCGGTTAATTCACTCAGTTCAGTTCAATGACTAGGTCAGTCAAAATTAAGAAGCCAGTTGGGAGTTGAAAAAGGAGAGAGGCTTATTTTCCTCTTCCAGTCTAAGAACAAAAATTGAGAGAGGCATTAGTTCTAAAAATCTTGAAGGACATGGTGACCATAAGCAATCAGTTCAATGCACTACTAATACTTAGTTTGTGTAATGAATCTGTTTTAAATGCAAAAATGTTCTGGTCATTTTTGTATGTATCCAGCACATTTAAAGTAGTTTAATAAAATAAAAATACTGGATTTATGCATTTTAATTTAATTTGAATTTTCATCCAATTATAGCTTGACGCAATTTGCGAGTAAAATATTAATCTAGTAAAGTTAATCTATATAATTGCTAAATAAATGTGTGTGGATACAGTGTATCCTGGATAGCAAAAGGAAGCACCAAATTTAGTGTAAAGGCTCTTTTTGTTGTCAATCAACATATTATAATCGTTACTACCTAAGAGAATCAACCTTTCTTTAGGAAAATAACTAAAATGTACAAATGCAAAACATGATTAAAATTGATTATTCAAATCAACCTACCCTGGCTGTGGGGTCTTAAAGGGACATATTTGTTGGGATTAGATTATTTTTTTCCTCTTGAAGAAACCATTCCCCAAAATGCCCAATCTGTTCGTTAATATTTTCAAAAATGTGTCAGCAAGAGCTAACTAGGAACAATCCTGCATTGGTTGGGGAGAGGGAAGGCAGATTTGGTCTTATTAGCGTTGGTCCTCAAACCGTGGGGGGTGCAGAGGAACATTTTGGGGGGGGCAAGACAGGGCCCAGGCCAGCCACCACAGGGGGCAGAGGGAGAGCACCACCCAGCCCCTGGCCTCTGAGGGGGCGTGGAGAGATTCCATAACTGATGGGAGCGGGGTGACAGGAAAAGTTTGGGGACCACTGCATTAGGGGGTTAGTGGATGGATACAACACTACTGGATTCCTCTTCCCCTGTTCTTCATTTCCAAAGTATCTTGATGGGAGCCTACAGTCTGCTTGACTTATGGTTATGTTCAGTGTCTTTTTCAAAGAACTGTCATCTCTTGAAAGATTCTGTCAAGTTCAGAGCTCTTCTGCAAGTCAAGATCTCGGAGGTTTTTGTGGCCATCTCAAGTTTAAGGGGAACTGAAGTTGGAGTAATACTGAATCTTTATCACTCTGTGCCAGCAAATTAAAACCTTCCTCTGCCAAATGCTGGTGTCTTGTTTTTTAAAATAATTGAAAGCATGAGATTTAAGATGGGAAGCATTACTGTTGCTATTGATTTTTCTCCAGCTCACTTAGGCCCTGATCCTGCATGTTGTTCCATGTGGGCAGACCTTTGCATGTATGCAGTGACCCATGGAATTCAGTGGGGTGCTGCAAACGTACAGAAGTCTGCCCACATGGAACAATTAGCAGGATTGGGGCCTTTCTTAATATTAGCAGAGGGGAAACAAAGGCTTTGAAAAGTGAATAGGTCTATATACTAGTAGTAAAAATAGTTTTAAGGATACACTAAAGCTTTTTTCCCACTTTCAGTACTATTTGCTAATTGATTTGTGCTAATGTGCAGCTCTATAACAACTTGCTGTGTTGAACTCAAATAGCAGTTGGGGCACACTTTTTCAAAAGGTTTCAAATGAGTAGCATATTACTAATTACATATCAAGTTCTAGTCATATTTCAGAAATTTTAGTTGTGCTTTCTTAAAATGCTTTCTCATCTGGGGATGGATACGTTTTGTTAAATGTCACTTTCAGCAATCTCATGTCTCATAAGTATCTAATGTTAACGTTACATTATCTGCTGGCAGTTGGTAGTTTGGAGTGCTGAGTTTATTCAGTTTAATAATCAGATATATTGCTTATGTCAGTATTTGCTAGATTTAACTTTGAGAAATGTATATGCTACTTAGGTGCAATCACTGAATTCAAGCTTTCTGAAATAAATGTTTTGTCATTGTGTTTTGTTTCCTTTCAAACTGGGAATGAATTAGGTTAATTTTGTCACTGAATTCCTTCCCTGGAATACAGGAAAAATGTGGGCCTCCTGTGATGTAATCACTAATAATTAGCAGGGTGGATTTGATTTAAATCAAATTGATTTAAATCTCTAGTAAAAGGTACACGCTATACCTGTTACGGAAGTATTTTGCAATTTCAACAACATTGGCCTTTATTTCTGGAACCCTGAAATCTTTGGCTAGAAGGTGCATCAAATGAGCACTGCAACCCTATGTTATTAGCTTGGGACTCTCTTCACTCTCTTCTAAATTTCTTCTCATCTTGGATACATTTGTAGCATTGTCTGTGACCAAGCTGCCTACTAGACATTTGAATTTTTTTTCAGAGTTTGTTATAGCTTTTACTGCTGCTACTTATAAGTATTCTGCTGTGTGTGCATTTCCTAATGTATCAATTGTTTCTGTAAGGAAGACAGTCTCTTCTTCTGTTGTGACACAAGCACATACAACAGGATCATTGTGGACACTGCTCCACCTATCAAGACTCAGGTTAACAATTTCACCCTCTAAACCAGGGGTAGGCAACCTATGGCACGCGTGCCGAAGGCGGCACGCGAGCTGATTTTCCGTGGCACTCTCACTGCCTGGGTCCTGGCCATTGATCTGGGGCGCTCTGCATTTTAATTTACTTTTAAATGAAGCTTCTTAAACATTTAAAAACCCTTATTTACTTTACATACAAGAATAGTTTAGTTATATATTATAGACCCATCACCATTAAACACCCATCACCAAGGTTTTGCCTAGTCCCAGGCCTGGATTTATCTGTTGGTATTTAGAAAGAGACCTTCTAAAAAGGTTAAAATGTATGACTGGCACGCGAAACCTTAAATTAAAGTGAATAAACGAAGACTCGGCACACCACTTCTGAAAGGTTGCCGTCCCCTGCTCTAAACCTTTTGCACACTGCTCAGTTCTCTTTCATACACTTTATCCAGCAATTTGCCTGCGACATCTGCTTTGTTGAGTGGACTGTATCCTGGTCTTAATGACTGAACCATGTTAATGAAGTGTGGGTTCTCAATCATACGGAAAGGAGAATTTGTTGCATAAACAAACCGGGCAATTACCTCTTTTTGTAATCTGCTGGTTCTTATCACAAACTTATCTATGGTTGTTTCTGGATGATGGAGGGGTTTTTTCTTTTTGCTACAGGTGATATACTTTAGCTATGTGACGGAAACACTATCATTGGCAGATGACTGAAACTATAGAAAATTATGGTGATCTTGAAGGTGGATAGTCTTCAGAATCCTGTATGTTGAGGATGGATTCTCCTAAACAAAATAAATCAATGCAGTTATTTAATTATTATTACCATACTGCTCATTTAGTATTACTCATTGCATTCACTGACACTCAGCACTACTTAAAAGGTGAAATTTTAAAAGGAAGATCTGCCTATTTCAGCAATTTATTTTTTATCACAACTGCATCTAAAATGATAGTACCATAGAGTAACAACTATATTTTTTGCTCAAACATGAGAATTCAAGAATAGTCCAGAAGGAAGACAGGCAGTCCTAAAGGAAGACAGGCAGTCCTTAAGAAAGAAGTATGAAATAAAAAAGTTTACCAACCTGAAGATCCTGCATGTTCAGACATGTTCCTTTCATCATCTTCAATGCAGCCTCCTCCTGAGAAGGAACACGTCTCATGATGTTGTTTCATTCAGGCAACCTGGCCTGCCTGGCATTTCTTTGTTGCACTGTTTGCATTTTGCATGCATGCCTGTCTTACCCACAGGTAGAGGAACTTAATTAAAATATTCCCAAATGGGGTCTCTTTTACGGCCTGCTGCCATTATAGATTTTCCCTTCTAGTGAGAGAATGGTACGGTAGATCTCAAATCAATGAAGGCTACGCTCAGAAAGAGCTCAAGACTTCTGGAATATGCTGCTCAAACAGTTTCTCTTTTGTTTCTACTGCCTGTCCCTCCCTTCTCACATTTATCTCCAGACTTCTTCTCCTTGTCCAGATGTATTCCGCCCCCAACAATCTTCTATTCATTGAACTTTTTGGAACTTTGCACTTTTAGAGAGAGGTAAGGGATTGACTCTGTGTACACAAATTTGCAGAGGGACAATAGGGTTGAGGTCTGTTATTTGTCACCTCTCTCTATATATTTATTTATTTATTTAAAACATTTTTACTGTTAACAAGTATGTTATCTCTGGAGAAACAAATCCACAGTTTGAGAACTGCAAAACTAAGCATCTCTGATGGTATCTTCTAGACCAGAGTGGGGCAAACTACGACCTGCAGGCCCCTTCCCTCTGGCCCCCGAGCTCCTGCCAGGGAGCGGGGTCAGGAGAGGCTTGCGGAGGAGTCAGCCCAGGCAGTGCGGTGAGCGGGGCGGAGGCTAGTCCCTGGCCCCCTCCCCTTCTGCTCCCCCCCGGCCTCCCTCGCAGTCACAGTTCCCCCAGCACCTGGGCAGCGTGGCTGCAGCTCTGGCCGGGCTGTATGGCTATAGCGCCGCCAGACCTGCTGCTCCATGGTGGCATGGGCAGGGAGCAGGGGGAGGTTTTTTTGGGGGGGGATGGGGGTGAGGAGCATTGGGAGTTGCAGGGGGGCGGTCAAGGGGCCTGGGCCCTGCTGCAGGAGACAGGGGCAGAGCAAGCAGGGGCCCCCTCCATTCTCTGCATGCTTGGCCCCTGTTCCCAGCAGCCAAGCCCAGACAGGGAGTGAGCCCTGCCCGACTGCTAGAGAGAGCAGCCAAACGAGCAGGGGAAATTCACAGGGAAAGGACTGAGCCCCCCTTTCCCCAACCCCACAGGTAACGTGGGGCAGGGAGAGCAGGGAAATTGGATAGGGGTGGGGGTCCCGGGGGCGGTCAGGGGGTGAGGAGCAGGGGGGATTGGATAGGGGACGGGCATCCTGGGGGGGCAGTCAGGGGTGGAGAGCAGGGAGGGTTGGATGGGGGTGGGGCCCAGGCCACGCCTCGCTGTTTGGGGAGGCATAGCCTCCCCCAGCCTTCCCTACCCGGCCCTTCATGCAATTTCTGTACCCAATGTGGCCCTAGGGCCAAAAAGTTTGCCCACCCTTGTTCTAGACTGAGCACTGAGTCCCATTGGGTAGATAGAAAGATTAACCTAAATAATCTGTATAGAAGCCCCTGAAACCTCATAAAATTGGGTCCCTAATCCATGCACTACTGGAACTCATTTACAAAACTTTTCTTAAATATTACATGAATATATTGTCTCATACTATAGAATTAGAATTTATAATCCCTATTCCATGATGAGATATCTTTGAGCTATAATGTATCTTAATTAAAACTATCTTTAGATAGGTTTTTTCCCTCAAAAAAGCATTTTATCAAAAAAATCCTTTGATTTTTATCCACCCTGGTATACATTTAAGTTGAGCCTCTATTATGGTGTCTTTAAGAAGTTTCCATTCAGTTTACAGGGATTTCACTTTTGGCACTGTACCTTTTAATTTCTGTTTCACTAACTTCCTCTTTTTCGTGTAGTCCCCCTTTCTGAAATTAAATGCTACAGTGTTGGGCTGCTGTAGTGTTTTCCCTGCCACAGGGATGTTAAATTTAATTATATTATGGTCACTATTACCAAGCGATCCAGCTATAATCACTTCATGGACCAGATCCTGTGCTCCACTTAGGACTAAATCAAGAATTGCCTCTCCTCTTGTGGATTCCAAGACTAGCTGCTCCAAGAAGCAATCATTTAAGGTGTTAAACTTTATTTCTGCATCCCGTCCTGAGGTGACATGTACCCAGTCAATATGGGGATAGTTGAAATCCCCCATTATTAGTGATTTTTTTTTTTGAGCATTTCACAGTCACTATCACCATCCTGGTCAGGTGGTAGGTAATCTATCCGTACTGCTATATTCTTATTAGAGCATGGAATTACTATCCATTGAGATTCTATGGTACAGTTTGGTTCATTTAAGATTTTTACTTCATTTGATTCTACGCTTTCTTTCACGTAAAGCGCCACTCCCACACTAGCGTGACCTGTTCTGTCTTTGCGATATATTTTGTACCCTGGTATTACTGTGTCTCATTGATTATCCTCAGTCCACCAAGTTTCTATGATGCCTATTATATCAATATCCTCATTTAATACGAGGCACTCTACTTCACCCATCTTATTTAGACTTCTAGCATTTGTATATAAGCACTTTAAAAACTTGTCACTTTTTAGCTGTCTCCCATTACATGATGTAATTGAATGGGCCTCTTTTTCATTTGACTGGTTCTCATCAGATCCTACCCTTATTTTATCATCTTCCACCCTCTCCTCCTTACTAGGACATAGAGAATCTCCATTAATAGATCCTCCCCTAAGGGATGTCTCTGTCCGAACCACATGCTCCTCTGCATTTGTCGGCTTTCCACCAGCCTTTAGTTTAAAAACTGCTCTACAGCCTTTTTAATTTTAAGTGCCAGCAATCTGGTTCCATTTTGGTTTAGGTGAAGCCCATCCTTCCTGTATAGGCTCCCCCTTTCCCCAAAGTTGCCCCAGTTCCTAATAAATCTAAACCCCTCCTCCCTACACCACCGTCTCACCCACACATTGAGACTCTGCAGTTCTGCCTCTCTAACTGACCCTGCTCGTGGAACTGGAAGTATTTCAGAGAATGCTATCATGGAGGTCCTGGACTTCAATCTCTTACCTAGCAGCCTGCATTTGGCCTCCAGGACCTCTCACCTATCCTTCCTTTTGTCACTGGTACCTACATTTACCACAACCACCAGCTCCTCCCCAGCACTACACATAAGTCTATCTAGATATCTCGCGAGATCTGCGACCTTTGTACCAGCAGGTAAGTAACCATGTGGTTCTCCCGGTCATCGCAAACCTGACTATCTGTGTTTCTAATGATCGAATACCCCATAACTATTACCTGTCTCTTCCCAATAATTGGAGTTCCTTCCCCTGGAGAGATGGTCTGAAGTAAATAGGATGAAATTCAAAAAGGACAAATGCAAAGTACTCCACTTAAGAAGGAACAATCAGTTGCACACATACAAAATGGGAAATGATTGCCTAGGAAGGAGTACTGTGGAAAGGGATCTGGGGGTCATAGTGGATCACAAGCTAAAGATGAGTCAACAGTGTAACACTATTGCAAAAAAAGCAAACATCATTCTGGGATGTATTAGCAGGAGTGTTGTAAGCAAGACACGAGAAGTAATTCTGCTCTACTCCGCGCTGATTAGGCCTCACCTGGAGTATTGTATCCCATTCGGGGTGGCACATTTCAGGAAACGTGGAGAAATTGGAGAAAGTCCAGAGAAGAGCAACAAAAATGATGAAAGGTCTAGAAAACATGACCTATGAGGGAAGATTGAAAAAATTGGGTTTGTTTAGTCTGGCGAAGAGAAGACTGAGAGGGGACATGACAACAGTTTTCAAGTACATAAAAGGTTGTTACAAGGAGGAGGGAGAAAAATTGTTCTTCTTAACCTCTGAGGATAGGACAAGAAGCAATGGGCTTAAATTGCAGCAGGGAGGTTTAGGTTGGACATTAGGAAAAACTTCCTGTCAGGGTGGTTAAGCACTGGAATAAATTGCCCAGGGAGGTTGTGGAATCTCCATCGGGGATTTTTAAGAGCAGGTTGGACAAACACCTGTCAGGGATGGTCTACTCTAGGTAATACTTAGTCCTGCCCTGAGTGCAGGGGACTGGACTAGATGACCTCTCAAGGTCCCTTCCAGTTCTATGATTCTATACCATGACAACATCTGGAAGGAGGGTCCTAACTATGGGATCATTTCCCTCTGCTCCAGTTCGATGTTCTCTTTCCCTGAGACTTTCATCCTCCTCAACAGCACAGAGGCTGTCAGACTGGGGGTGGGACCGTTCTACTGTGTCCCAGAAAGTCTCATCTATGTACCTCTCTATCTCGCTTAGTTCCTCCAGTTCAGCCACTCTGGTCTCCAAAGCCTGTACACGGTCTCTGAGGGCCAGGAGCTCCTTGCACCAAATGCACACATACACCACCTGCCCATAGGGCAGGTAATCGGACATGCTGCATTGGGTGCAATAAACTGGATAGCCCCCACTCTGTTGCTTGACTTCTGCCTACATTCTCTTTTTACTCCTGAAGCTGGTTCCTTTGTTGTTCTTTTGTTTTAATCAGGGGGTGTTTTTGGCTTTAAGTTTAAAGTTTAAGGAATGTTAAGTGTATCTAGCCCCCCTCACACTCCTTCTGGAGAACTCCCTCGCAAAACTACCCTGTTAGCCACTCCTGTTCCCTAGCTCCTCTGGTCGCTTAGGAGGGGGCTTTTTAAAGCACTGGTCTTCCTGAGTAGCCCCGCCCCCTGGTTAAGGGTTGATGGGTGCTAAAGGGCTTAGGGATCAAAGCCTAGTCAAGAAGTTCTCAACCTTGCCTAGCAGGTCGCTAGGCTCAGCACAAACATGGTCCCCCAAACAAACAGGCCACAGGGTATATTTAAGTCAGGCAGCATGTACACCACAAACACAGACATTACAGACAGCAAACTTACCCCAAGGGTAACCTAATCGCTCCTCCTTCACCTGGAGAACTCCCTCACAAAACTCTCCTGTTAGCCGCCTCCTGTTCGCTAGCTCGTTCTTTTATATCCTAAAGATGAGCTCTTCATTTCCCCTGCCTGGCTGACATCAAAACTACTGAAAGCACTTGGAAAAAAAACCTCTGGAAAGCACCACTCTATTCTTTACCTCTCTGATCTTTCCATTCATAGCTTTGTCAAACATTTGCCTTTTGAGCTGAAATTTCCCAGGGAAGTAAATCAGCAGAGCCATTTTTAAATTGCAAGCATGAAGGAGAGGCACTTCCCTTTTAGAGAAATGTTTTTGTTTTGCTTAACTCAAATAGGATGCTTTTAAACTTCAAACCAGCTATGGATTTAGCTGTGGTGAGACAAGTACTTCAACTCTGTTAAAGAAGTTCGGTTTGGAAAGTTGAGAATGACTGGAAAGGAAGTTACAGGCTGTGTTTTAGAAAGATTCTCAATGAGATTTCTTCTATAAAACCTCATGCTGAAGCCCAAACTACTGCAGAAAAAATGAAACTAACAGAACAACCAGTTTCAGGAAGTTGTAGTCTGATCTAGCTTCTTTACAATATAATAGTTGATGTACTTGTAAGTACAGGCAGAACTGCAGTTCAGGCTCCAAGCTTCAAAAGACCTCAAATTTTGTAACTCCTTATTCCCAAGAATGTGAGCCAAGTTGCAGCTGTTCATTTTTTGGTTAGTTTGGGCAACTTTTGACTGTACTCTATCCTTATTCGTAGGTGCCTCTGTCATCTTGAAGGATTCACTTGTCTGTGCCTTTATCTGGAGTTGAAAAAGCTTACTGTTCAGAAAGAAGAATCCATTGTCATGCTAATTTTTTGCTCTTGCCTTAAGTAGCTTCAGTTTTGAGATGAGTGAAATGGTCTTTATTTGTACAGGTACACAATCAGTACAGGTTCTTACCTGTAATTTGTGAAAAATTGAAATTTTCTGAACACAGAATACAAATATTCACTTGTCACATCCCTTAAATGGGGTTTTGGTATAGTACCTTAATCATGGGAACAATTACACTGGTATTCACATTGAAAACCTGTGTAACTACTCCCAGATAAGAGCATTATAACTTCATGGGTGAATTGATCACATTGTTTTTAAAAAAAAAAAAAGTACCCTACATAAATAAGGTTCTCATTTACAATTGTTTTTCCAGTAGTTTTGTAATTAATTATTGTCTTAACAAAATATATTTGAATGTAACATACATTTTCCTGTGTTTTGTAAAGGATTTTAAAATTTGCTCATACTATTTTGTGAAGTAATTTACAGTGGCTTTGAAGAGGTTTCTTTGAAGATCTAAAACTCATTATTCAGAAGATGCTGCTGAGGAGAAGACAACAGCTGGATGTCTTTCTGTCTCATCTAAAACATAATAATCGTGGGTGTTTGGCAAAATACACTTAACTACAAATTGCCCAGTCGAATAGATGAGAATTCTTACAGCAAGAGATTTGACTTTGTTGTTCACAAAACTCTACCTTCTAACGTGTGTGTGTGTGTGTATATATATATATTTTAAACTATGACATTAAAATACTGCTTCATGACTTTTAAAAAATGTTTTGCTTGCATTGTGGAATCCACTGCACAAAGTAGTTGAAAAGAAAATAATACAATATTTGTGTTTTAACTTTCAGCTTTGTGTTGTTCTTGGAAAGTTTCGCACCATTTGTGAATTCCCTGAACCTTGGCATTGTAAGTCCACTTCTGTTGGGCCCTCCTCCTTTACAGCTTGCTCAAATTAAGACGCAGTTGGCTCTTCAGCAGTTGACATCAGCTGCCTCAAACAATTCTACACCACCTTATGCTTTGTTAAATCAGGCATTCCTGAAAATCGCCATGTTTAATCCCAGAGGAAACTTGCATCAGAGGCCAAGAGCACCTAACCCATCTGGCTCAAAACCTCCAGGAGCTTTTAGGGGAGGTGGCATAGCAGGTCTTCAAAGAAAGCCTGCACCTGGAACACCTCAAGGAATTTCACAAAGATTTGGAGGACATGAAAATTTACAGCGGACAGGATCACGAAGAACTAATGTTCAGGTAACTCAACACAGAACCGATCCAAGGCAAGCAAAGGAGATGGCAAACTTACAGGAAGAGCAAAAGGAAAAGGTTCGTACTTCACGTTGGGATAACAATCCATGTCCAACTGGAAACACAAGCCGAAAGCACCCCGTGTCAACCCGGATCACAGAGCAGAATACAAATGTCCAGAGCCGTTATACAACAGAGAGTGCATCAAGTATTTTAGCAAGTTTTGGATTATCTAATGAAGATCTGGAGGAACTCAGTCGCTACCCAGATGATCAGTTAACACCTGAAAACATGCCGCTAATTTTGAGGGATATACGAATGCGTAAAATGGGTCATCAGTTACCCAATTTACATTCTCAGAGCAGAGAAAAAGAAACAGTTGGTGGAACGGGTGGTTCAACTGTTAAGAGCAAAGTGATTGATTATGGGCACACAAGCAGGTATGGATACACTGAAGATCCTCTTGAGGTGCGTGTGTACAATCCTGAAGAACCAGCTGAAGAGAACAGGAAAGAATTTCAACCACAGCAAACTATTTCAGTTCCACCATCCAATGTAACATGTAACCCGATGTTTCCAGTTGAGGAATTAATGAAACAGATGGGTTTCCATAGTGATTCATCCAATACTCAGTCATTTTTTCCAGTTGATGCTGCAGGCAAGGTGCCAGGGTTATGTATGACACCTACAGGACTCCCAATGGTGAAACCTATGAGCCAGCCTGGGATGCCGCCTATGATGCCACCTATGAGCCAGCCTGGGATGCCGCCTATGATGCCACCTGGGATGCCGCCTATGCCCCAATCTGTGATGACACCTATTGTCCAGCAGTCTTTGACCCAGCCACCTATGGCCCAACCTGTGATGCCACCTATCAGCCATCCACCCTTTTCAGCTGAACTTCTTGCAGCTGTAAGACATCATGAAAGGATTCAGCATGAATCTGGGACTAATCAATCTAATGCACAGATTGGCTCAGGTCAGAAGAACTTCCAGACACAAGTTGAAGCTCCTATTAAGTCTCCTTTTGGAATTGTGAAAGCCTCTTGGCTTCCAGTGTTTTCACAGGCTGCTGCCCAGAAGGTAAAGAGACTGCCGACTCCATCTATGATGAATGACTACTATGCTACATCTCCAAGGATATTTCCACATATGTGTTCTCTGTGTAACATGGAATGCACTCATATGAAGGTGAGTGTTTTTCAAAGATTACTGTATAAACTTGTTGTATCCAACATATGGTTACATGTTATCTTATTCAGTAGTTTTTACTATGCATTAGGTAACTTGTGGAGGCTTGTGCATATTGTGCTCTAGTATGATTCCTGATCTGTGGGTTTTAAAAGATTAGAAATATTAATACTGGTAGACACCTCTATAACTTCACTGGCTAGCCTGTTGCTCATATGACTGTATAGGCACACATGTTCTTTACATCAATATTAAGGCTCTTAGGTCTTTTTGCACTGGGTTTTTAAATATTATATTTGGCAGAGAAGTAACAATTATTTTCATTAACACCTCATAACTAGGCCACTAGAAACACACACAGCAATTTCCATAAAATAGCACAGTTTTAGGATAGATTTTCATGTTCTCTTTCCTCTCTCTCTTCCCCCTCTTCCCCCCCCCCCATCATTTAAAAAAAAAAAAGCAGTCTGAGTGGTTCCAAAGGTATCACTCTGAATGTGAATTGGTGCAACATGGTCTTACCAGAGACTGAAGAATAGCTCTGAGAGGTGTTAACTGCTTTCATTCATCTAACTGGGGTCTCAATTCTGAAACCTAAAGACCATTTCAGTGTTTAAAATCTTCAAGGAGTTTTGGAGTATGGGGAAAGGAGAAGATCATTCTAGGAGGAGAGGACCTTGGGGAGTAAATGAAAGGATGTTGGAAGTAATTTAAAAAAAAAACCCAAAACCTGGGTGAAAGTCATTTTTATTTAAAACTATTTACAAAGTAATTCAGCATGGTTTTCATATATTTAAATTTGCCTAAACTGTGTTAACAAAAGTTTGCAAAACCTGGGAAAAGCTTCCACAGAATTTCCGGGTGCACTACTACTGCCTTGTTTTAAAGAGGAGTAAATGGGGTTGAGGACAATCAAGAGAAGCTTCTGTACTTGTGGGAGTACAAGTATATTTTAAATACCTTTTTTTAATGGGCTTCATTGCTTCTAGTTTTAGTATGTATAGGTTTTTATTCTGTTAAATTGTTAAAACTTAAAAAAAGAAATTGGGGTTCTGATTAAAATAGAATGTTACTTAATGCTGAATGTGGTAACAAATTTGGGTTCATAATTAGTGATTTTCTTTTCTAAAGTAACTTATGTAGCTGATTCTCTTGGATGTGAACTACTCAGTATCTAGCTCACTTGTCCCTTTTAAATTCAAGTAAATATTTATACTGCAAGTATTGACTGGAGATAGTTCTTTTAACCTGAATATTCTGCAACCTTATTTAATGTACGTGTGTTGCTGGTGAGTGGACAGTTCAGAATTTCTCAAAAGAATTCATTAATGTGGCTTAGAAGAAAATGTTGCAAAACAACCAGGATATCTTGAATAGCCTTTTTTGGAAAAACAAAGATACAAAGGGTGGGGAGAAATCAGATTTTAAAAGCAAAGAACGAAGATCTTTCTTTCAACAAAAGTTAGTTAACACTCTATACATATGTATTCCAAAGAGTTCATGAATCCAAATATTACTTTTGGTTTCAGCTTTCTAGTCTGTTTTTTCAAGTAAAACATCTGTTTTTTTGTATTTCAGTTACAATTGAAAGATTTCAAGGTAAAGATTTCTATGCATCCATATTATTGTCCTCTTTGAACTCATGATAAAAGTTATGCTGAAAGACAAGTATATGATTGAAAGCTTTTTTGTACCTGAAGGTAGAACTGGATCTTCAAAAGTTTTGCCTTTTAGGTCAAATTTTTTAAATCTTTTTGTAAGCTTGGGTATGCTACAACTTTGCAGAGCAATCGATTCAGACTCTCCAAGGTGCAAACTGTGACTTTATAAAATGGCAATAGAAAAAGCTTGAGACAGTCTAAAAGAAGAAAGGGAAGCAAGCAGTGATAACAAATAAAGATATATAATGAACTATGAAGAGGGATGAGAGAAATGGCAAAGTGGGGAAAATGTATCATCGTCTCAGCTTCTTCTGAAGTTGGGAAATATATGTCAGAGGATGCAGACTAGTTTCATTATTGCTAGGAAGACAGCTGAATTTCAAGTTCAAATTATTAGTGGTGATTGTTTGCAAAGGATGCTACGTAAAGCAGCTGCCAGTATTATACAGAATTATAAACTTAAACATACATAGGAGTCTGTTTTTTCTCCCCACTGAAACTTAGTTACCTTTGGAGTTTGGTGCAGCAACCACTATATCACCAGCAGTAGTAACCTTACACATGATCTTGGACAGACACTGAAGAATAACTTATGTAGCTGAGGTAACAGATTATGTTAAGGAAGCACAGTTTGGCCAGGATCTAAGAACGTAGGAACGGAAATACTGGGTCAGACCAAAGGTCCGTCTAGCCCAGTGTCCTGTCTTCCGACAGTGGCCAATGCCAGGCGCCCCAGAGGGAATGAACAGAACAGGTAATCATCAAGTGATTCATCCCCGTTGCCCATTCCCAGCTTCTGGCAAATAGAGGTTAGGGACACCATCCCTGCCCATCCTAGCTCATAGCCATTGATGGACCTGTCCTCCATGAATTTATCTAGTTCTTTTTTGAACCCTGTTATAGTCTTGGCCTTCACACCATGCTCTGGCAAAGAGTTCCACAGGTTGACTGTGCATTGTGTGAAAAAATACTTCCTTTTGTTTGTTTTAAACCTGCTGCCTATTAATTTCACTTGGTGACCCCTAGTTCTTGTGTTATGAGAAGGAGTAAATAACACTTATTTACTTTCTCCACACCAGTCATGATTTTATAGACTTCAGTCGTATTCCCCCCTTAGTCCTCTTTTCCAAGCTGAAAAGTCCCAGTCTTATTAATCTCTCCTCATATGGCTGCCGTTCCATACCCCTAATAATTTTTGTTGCCCTTTTCTGAACCTTTCCCAATTCCAATATTTTTTTTTTTGAGATGGGGTGACCACATCTGCACGCAGTATTCAAGATGTGGGTGTACCATGGATTTATATAGCGGCAATATATTTTCTGACTTACTATCTATCCCTTTCTTGAACATTCTGTTCGCTTTTTTGACTGCTGCTGCACATTGAGTGGATGTTTTCAGAGAACTATCCACAATGACTCCAAGATCTCTTTCTTGAGTGGTAACAGCTAATATAGATCCCATCATTTTAGATGTAGAGTTGGGATTATGTTTTCCAATCTGCATTACTTTGCATTGATCAACATTGAATTTCATCTGCCATTTTGTTGCCCAGTCACCCAGTTTTGGGAGATCCTTTTGTAGCTCTTCGCAGTCTGCTTGGGACTTAACTATCTTGTGTTGTTTTGTATCATCTGCAAATTTTGCCACCTCACTGTTTACCGCTTTTTCCAGATCATTTATGAATATGTTGAATAGGACCGGTCCTAGGACAGACCCCTGGGGGACACCACTATTTACCTCTCTCCATTCTGAAAACTGACCATTTATTCCTACCCTTTGTTTCCTATCTTTTAACCAGTTACCAATCCATGAGAGGACCTTCCCTCTTATACCATGACAGCTTACTTTGCTTAAGAGCCTTTGGTGAGGGACCTTGTCAAAGGCTTTCTGAAAATCTAAGTACACTATATGTATTGGATCCCCCTTGTTCACGTGCTTGTTGACCCCCTCAAAGAATTCTAGTAGATTGGTGAGGCATGATTTCCCTTTACAAAAACCATGTTGACTCTTCCCCAACAAATGATGTTCATTTGTGTCTGACAGTTTTGGTCTTGGGGGCTTACCGGCCTGTAATTGCCAGGATAACCTCTGGAGCCCTTCTTAAAAATTGGCATCACATGAGCTATCTTCCAGTCATTTGGTACAGAAGCTGATTTAAATGATAGGTTACAGGCTATATTTGGTAGTAGTTCTGCAATTTCACATTTGAGTTCCTCAGAACTGTTGGGTGAATACCACCTGGTCCTGGTTACTTATTACTGTTTAGTTTATCAATTTGTTCCCAAACCTCCTCTAATAACACCTCAATTTGGGACAGTTCCTCAGATTTGTCACCTAAAAAGAATGGCTCAGGTTTGGGAATCTCCCTCACATCCTGAGCCATGAAGACAGATGCAAAGAATTTTTGTTTCTCTGCAATGGCTTTAGGGTTAACTACTGCTATTGGGGAAAGTGCCATTGGATTTCCAAAGACCATTAATGGCCAACACCTTCTGTTTGTCTCATCTGAAAGAAGCCATCTCTCAGCCTGGCTCTTCCACCACTATGTGGAGCACTGATTCAATTATGATTGAGGGAAAAGTGCTAATGCTATTACCTGAACCATCCTAGGCTTTTCCCTGCGGGTGTCCCTGCAGTTACATACCCCTGCTTAACTTGTGAGGTCTGATCACAGCTGAAGGTGGTCCTGATGTTCACAGTATTCTGAAGTTTAGCATTCTGATACAATACAACATTTTAATCTGAAATTAGTTTTTAATGCCTCTCTATTGCAATAGCTTATATGTTTTGTTCTTGTCAATATCAGAAGCTGTACAAAACCGAAAGATTATAGTATTTTGCATCTGTATGGCACAGTTATTTAAGACCTCATAGCGTTTACCAACATTAAACCTCACAACTTCCTTGTAAGGGATATGTATTATCATTCCTGCCACCATTGAAATGCAGCCATTTCTGGAGTGGAATGCAGCAGTTTAATAGTGTATAACAACCTTACCACAGTTTAGAACAGAAAGTGAAGAATAGCATAGCCATTTCAAATTGTAGAAGGAATTTGAGGAATAATGTAATTACACATAGTGGAGTTTGGCAAGGACCACTGTGGTTAAAATTACTGTTGCTACAAAAACTGGCCATTGGTTCTCTAATAATTACAAGTGATCAACGCCTTGGGTCTATGAAGATGGCACCAGCAGCATCACAAAGTCCTGTTACCATTGGTTTTTTCTGACATAGAGAAGAGTGCCACCAGCACAATTTGAGGTGGTATCTTTCTGTCCATGTGTGGTCTTGAGGTTAGAGAAGCAATAAAGATTTGAACTTCTGAGTGGCCCGAATAAGTTGATTGCATGCATATTGTTTTCCACCTCCAAGCCTCTGTTCCTTTTTGTGGTTCTGTCCGGGGTTGCTGTGCTGAACGCTGTTTGGTGTAAAAGTCTTGCAGTCAAGTTGGAGTTCTGAATTATTTTTTTGCCAGCAAAAAATTAAAGCCAGAAAATTGAGTTTCATCATAGATGACTTGTTTTATTGCGAATCCTGTCTGTCCACTCAACACTTCCATTTTTTTGTTTTCAGGTGGAAACTATTTTTATGTTAGAGAAAAAAATGGAATGGCAATTCTTCTGCTTATCTGTCAGTGTGTTTTTTTTTTTTTAGTTTTTTTTTAAGGGTGTCATTTTTTTCTTTCAAAATAAGCAAGCTTTTTTAAGAAATGGAAAAACCTCCTCTTGTGGAACAAATAAAATAACCAGGATTGTTCTAACTCATTTAGTGAATATATCCAGGAAATGTAACATCCTTCATGACTTAACATCACAGTTCTAGGTAAATTGTACAGTAGAAATACATTATAGCTTTAAAAGCGTCAGTATCCTCACTATTTTTAGAATGAGATTGGTTTGTAATTTCAGTGTTGAATGAATTTGTTACATGTTCATTGACAAAGAATCCTGTGGCACCTTATAGACTAACAGAAGTATCACCCACGAAAGCTTATGCTCCAATACGTCTGTTAGTCTATATGGTGCCACAGGACTCTATCGCTTTTTACAGATCCAGACTAACACGGCTACCCTCTGATACTTTACATGTTCATTGAATATTATAATTGGGCAACAATGTTCTAGTTATTTTATTTTAGGTGTTTTAACCTTTGTTTTAAATCTATTTGGGTTGAAACTTCTTGGATTTTAAATTCAGTCTGAAATCGTGAAAATTCTTTGTTTTCTTCCTGCAAGAGAACTATGTGTCTGCTTCTGCATACATTACTAAGTTCACAGGACAAAATAGGGAGGGAGGGATAGCTCAGTGGTTTGAGCATTGACCTGCTAAACCCAGGGTTGTGAGTTCAATCCTTGAGGGGGCCATTTAGGGATCTGGGGCAAAAATCTGTCTGGGGATTGGTCCTGCTTTGAGCAGGGGGTTGGACTAGATGATCTCCTGAGGTCCCTTCCAACCCTGATATTCTATAATTCTATTCCTAGCTCTTCTACATAACATTCTGCAGCAGAACTGGCATGCACAAGAGCACAGGTGTGATGCTAATGTAGATGAGTCTTGACTGACTGAAAGAGGAACACTTACCATGGTATAGAGGGATCTTGGTCCATCCCTTTTTCAGAAAGAAAATCCTTATATTGCAGGGTGGGAGAGGGATAGTCCTGGGGATTGAGGGAATCTGATTGGAAATTGGAAGGAATACATTGGAAATGATGATTATATGAAATACAAGAGGGAATTGGGGAAATTAAGATTCAGAGCAAATGATTAGCGTATTTGTAAGGGAGGAGAATGTATCACTTCGTCTGCCATTCTAGTTAATGCTAGTCGGATTGCTAGCCAAAAAGAGACTTGGAAACTAAATGGCCTCTTTACACCCCTCCCTAAAAATGAGCGGTGATTTTTCTCATTTGGGGCCAGAAAGAAGATGGTGGGTGGGTGGGTTGGTTGCTTTCTCTTTCGTTTCCACAGATTTATTAATTTAATCTCCATTTTTTTTAGCTACAAGTGTTAAGCCTAGGTGCATTTTATTCTAAGAGTAGGAAAAATGGATGCTGATATGTGGGAGAAATAGTTTATGAAAATTGATTTGTATTTTAGTGCAAGTTGCAATCTTTAGGTGTACTTCGCTATGCATACAGTTCTGCGGTCAACTATAGCAGTGGTAGTCTCAGAGTCTGAAATATTTTTGTTCCTGAAGCAAAACAATCTCAAGAGGAGTCGTCTTTAAAAAAAAATAAAAATTCTTAATATATTTTGTCAAAACAAGTGTTAATAGTAATTCAAGGGCATTTTAATAGTAAAGTATGAGTAATACCGTGCACTTTGAATCTTCAGAATGTTTTACAAACACTAGTAATGAATCCTCACAACCCCTCTGAGACTGATTTAAAAAAAAAAAAAAAAAAAACCTATAGGAAGTTTTATTTTGTTAACTTTGTTTTACAGACTTAAATAAAAATAAACTTTCAACACCTGAATTTTCTGTTTTTTAGTTTGTAACTCATGCTTTTGTTTTGATATGTGGGTAGTGCCAAGCAGTGAGGTGCTGTTTTGTACCAAACTTGCTGTATTACTTAAGTGGAGAGATCTAGTTGAGGACAGGGTTAGTTGAATTTCCCTTTTTGTGGCCTTAAAAGAAAAAAGCCATTACAAATATTTCTCTGCACCATCATGATAACTTCTGCTGGTATGTGGAGGGACACAGGACAGTATTCTAAAATTTCACATGTGATTTTTTTTTTTATATATATTCTGTATAAACTCTGAAATGTGTTTCGAAAAATAATATACTTTTACCAGTAACTGTTCTTGCAACAAGGAACACTTGTGGCTTTGGTAGCATGGGACTTCAATTTAATTGATTTTAAAACTGGTTTTCATCCTGTTGCAAAACTGGTTTTGCGTTAGAATTTTGCTATTTTGTAAAAGTTTACATGTTTAGTTGCAATATATAATATCTGCTTTTAAACCATTATTAAAATGGAATGGAAATTGGCTTTAGGGAAACTTTCATTGGGATTTGAGAACACTCAGTACTTTACAAGTTTGGGCCAGTAAGAGCTGTCTGTACTGGCAAACTGACCATTGGTACCAATAATTTTCAGCGAAAGGTAGGTCAGTTTGCTAGTGTAGATTAGATAATGTCTTTTGCCCCAGTCTTGCAAACCTTAATTAGTCTCATTTGGCCTACTCATGTATGGTCTTAACTTTAAGCACATGCAGGTGTGAGGCCTTACATTGGTCCTTTAGGCTATAGTGTCACAACTATTAATTTCCAGCCAAATGTTCCCAAATATAAATAAAAAATATTTCAGTGTTTATACATGGTAAAAAATGCTTCATCTCCACATGAATTAACTGACAGAAAATAGAAGTTTAAAATAAACTTTTTGTTTACCATATATTTTAATGCGTAAGTAAGGATGAACATTTTAAAATTCTGTTCTTGAGTTTGAGGCATTAATATAATAGCATAAGTCTTAATGACATCTTAAAAATGATATCTAACATCTTAAAATTGCACATCTGTGTTTGCTGAAATTATACAGTTTCTCGGTTTGTCAGATTTTCTCAATGTAAGTAACAACACATTAAACTCTAAATTTTTTTAGATAGCAGCTAATAGTCTTATACATAACTGGCTGTTAAAGGTTTTTTTGAGTTATCATGGAAGATTAGGGTTGGAAGAGACCTTAGGAGGTCATCTAGTCCAACCTCCTGCTCAAAGCAGGACCAACCCCAACTAAATCATCCCAGCCAGGGCTTTGTCAAGCTTGACCTTAAAAACCTCTAAGGATGGAGTTAAGTAATGATGACTGAAACAACTCACTCTTTTGAAGCAAATAAATTGCTGATTAGTTTAATTTAATGAATTGTTTCTATGTAACTCCTGCTAAAGACTTCATTTGTATGTGTGTGTGTTAACAAATTTAATGTGATACTAGTGGTTTTTTATTTAGTATAAAATGTACCCATTTAAGATGAGAGAGTTGAACTAAACGTCAGGGTTTTTTTGATAACTTTAAAATGTTGTCAGTGATGGCAGACACAATAGAAAAATTGGCTTTATATTAATTTTGAACAAATTTTGGCATGTATACATTAATCAAACTTCTGTGGATATCTTTTCCTCCAACAGGATTGGATTCAGCATCAGAATAATCCTGCTCACATTGAGAGCTGCCGTCAGTTACGTCAACAGTAAGGGATTTCTGTTGTTTGTGTGTACGTTTATACAGTAGTCATATGGTATAGCACAGGGGTAGGCAACCTATGGCATGTGTGCCGAAGGCGGCACGGCACGCGAGCTGATTTTCAGTGGCACTCACGCTGCCCGGGTCCTGGCCACCGGTCCGGGGGGCTCTGCATTTTAATTTAATTTTAAATGAAGCTTCTTAAACATTTTAAAAACCTTATTTACTTTACATACAATAGTTTAGTTATATATTAGACTTATAGAAAGAGACCTTCTAAAAACGTTAAAATGTATTACTGGCACGCGAAACCTTAAATTAGAGTGAATAAATGAAGACTCGGCACACCACTTCTGAAAGGTTGCCGACCCCTGGTATAGCATATCACTATCCTATTTCTTTAACTAGCCTTGTATGTATCGGTCATCCTTTATTTGTTTTGGGTGATTAGGATAGAGTTTAAGCTAACATTAGATACTTACAGTTGTTGCTGCCTCAGGACTTAAGCTGCATAACCTATTGCAGTGAAAATAAGTTAGGAACATAGTTGGAAATCTAATATTAGAGTAGTTCAGGTTGCAAGTTCAACTTGTTGCATTGACTATTTTATTTTTAAAACAGGTATCCTGATTGGAATCCTGAGGTCCATTCTTCGAAGAGGTAACTGCCTTTGAGAAACAAGGCAATTTTCAATTACTCCAACAATAAGAAATGAATACAATAATGATTTACTTTTCCTTTACCTAATTTGCTGCTTGTAAGTAATAGCTGTGGTGCCCTTATGTTTTTATTGTACAATTATGTTAAATGAGGGTTTCTTATACTTGATCATAGGTTCTCTACACAACAGCAGTACTATACTGTTGGGGCTCCTCTTTCAGAGAAGAGTACAAGGCTGAGGGAACAGTCTCTGGAAAAGCATGGAGAGCAGTACTTTCTTGCTCAAGATTAGATGCCTTTCTGGCAGATATCCTTTAGTCAAGCACAAGTTATTGGGCTTAGTAGATAGTATGTCACCATTACCTATGGCCTGTGTTATATGGAAAGTCAGACTAGATGATCTAATAGTCTCTTCTGACCTTAAGATCTATGCATACATGAATTTTGAAGCAACTTTATTTGAAAACAGACTGAAATCTCTACTCTTTTCTCGTTCGCTTAATTCTATTTATATTTCAGCACAATCAGAATATTCTGTTATTCAGAATTGTGTATTTTTAGCTTGTCTTGTGTATAAATCAGGAAAGAGATGGATAATTTTCTGTTTCCTGAAGTCGGCCTATGCCTTTTAAGCAAGATGCTTGCCATTTGCGTGAAAGTGATCATGAAATGATAGATTTCTGTCTTTGACAGGGTTACTGGTCTAGGGGATAGAGAAGAAACAATACATGTGATATATCTTAATTTTAGTAAGGCTTTTGGCATAGTTCCACATGACATTCTTATAAGCAAATTAGGGAAATGTGGTCTAGATGAAATTACTATATGATGGGTACCCATCTGGTTGAAAGACCATAATCAAAGATTAATTATCAATGGTCTAGTGGGGTACCACAGGGGTCAGTCCTGGGTCTGATACCATTCAATATTTTCATTAATGACTTGGATAGTGGAGTGGAGAGTATGCTTATAAAATTTGTGGATAACACCAAGCTGGAAAGGTTCCATGCACTTTGGAGGACAGAATTCGAATTCAAAATGACTTTGACACATGGGAGGAGAATTTATCTGAATTCAGCAAGGTGAAACTCAAAGACAGGTGCAAAGTACTTGACTTAGGATGGAAAAATCAAATGCACAACTACAAAATGGAAATAAGGAGCTGGAGGTTATAGTTGATCACAAATTGAATATGAGGCAACAATGTGGTGCATTTGCGAAAAAGGTAAATATTGTTCTGGGATATATTAGCAGGAGTATTTGTATGTAACACATGGGAGGTAATTGTCCAGCTCTGCTTGGCACTGGTGAGGCCTCAGCTGGAGCACTGTATCCAGTTCTGGGGGTTACACTTTAGGAAAGATGTGGATAAATTTCAGAGAGGTTAGAGGAGAGCAACAAATGATAAAAGGTTTTAGAAAACCTCACCTGTGAGGGAAGGTTAAAAAAATTGGGCATGTTTAGTCTTGAGAAAAGTCTGAGGGGGAATCTGAAAACTGTCTTCAAATATGTTGAGCTGTTATAAAGAGGAGACTCTGATCATTTGCTCTCCATGTCCACTGAAGGTAGGACAGTAGTAATAGGCTTAATCTGTGGCAAGTGAGATTTAGGTTAGGTATTAGGAAAACCTTTCTAACTGTAAGAGTAGTTAAACTCTAGATTAGGCTTCCAAAGGAGGTTGTAGAATCCCTATGATTGGAGGTTTTTAAGAACAGGTTGGACAAACTCCCTATCAGGGATGGTCTAGGTTTATTAGGTACAGCATCTGCCCAGAGAGCTGGACTTGAGGACCTCTTGAAGTCCCTTCCAGCCCTATATTTCTATGATTCTCTCTCTCTTGGGAAGCTCCTTGTTAAAAGGCTGAAAATATGAACACAAAAATTACTGGGAACAGATCTAGTGCACAGGCACCTTTTTAAATGTATTAATGATTTTGTCTGAGAATATGTATGGCTGACTCAGTTTTGAAACATTGAAGAGAGAATTTTATGTTAAAACTTCAAGTGGATGTTTTTGTTGATGATGATGATTGTTTTTGAGTGCTGACGTGCTCAGTGCAGTACAGAACGAAGAGAGAGAAAAAAGGTTCCTACCTCTAGGAACGTGTCAGACATTAGATAGCAATGTTTGGGGTGAGGGATCTAGTAGGCTTAAGGGTGTGCAAGGTTTTATTTTTGTTAAGGGGTGGGGCTTTTTTGAATATCTGTATCATGATAACACAGTGAGAGAAATTGGGTGTAGCTTGCTATTCTAGCCTGTCAGTCAGACCCAGAGCTGCTGGCTGTTTTCCAAGGGCCTTGATGTATTACTTGTGCATTGTTCCCAGTTCAGCAGTAGTTACTGGCCCTTCCATCCACAGGGCGGTGTTATGATTCTACTTAACTACTGTGATTAGTCTATGTAATTTAAAAACTTTGTTTTTTAATGGAGATATGAGTAATAAGGTTTTATAGGTTGCCTTTCTCTAATTTCAAATTCCACTAAGATGAAATTTAGTATACAGCCTCACACTGCAGTGACAACTCTTTTACCTTTCTCTCCCATTGCACTGTCTTCCCACTATTCCTGTCCTGTCCTCACATTTTGCATTTGCTACTTCCTCATCTGTTTCTGATAGGCTTGATATAGGAGTTACTGGTAACATTCTATTGCTTGTGTTATGCAGGAAGTCAGACTAGATTTTTATGGTCCCTTCTGGTCTTAGAACTTCTATGAATCTTCAGTCACCTTGCAGTTTTTAGCCACTCAGTCTCTCCTGGACATCCTGTTCTTCCTTGGCTTTTTTGGCCTGGCCTATCAAAGTTCTCCTACCTCTGACTGCTTTCATTGTCTCCTCAGGTGATCCCTCTTCTCCCCCGGGCCCTCAGGGCTCTGTTCTCTATTATGTCCTCCCTATATACTTTGTACTTTGGCGTCTGCATCAGTTCACCCAAATTTAGGTAGCATCTATTTGCAGCTGTCTAATATTTACTTCAATCCTGGCATGTTGTCTTTGTTCATTCCCATGTATCTGACTGTTTTGCAGGGATATTGTCCTGTATTGCCCATCACAAAGCTCAATTTCAACATAGCCAAAACATAATTCTTTTTTCTGATGGACCCTCTTCTCCTATTTCTGTTGTTGACAGCACCACCATCCTCCCTGTCTCTTATGCTCAAAACTTTGGGGTTATCTTTTTAGTTTCCTCTCCTTCTCCCTTCACATGTTGTCACCTCTATCCTAGTCACCTCTCCAACTTAATTCCCAGTACTTAAATTCCATTAAGGAACTTGTGTTACTGAAGTTTGAAGCACACTTACTCTTATCTCCAGTTTTATTTTTATTTTCACAAGTTGTTTCAACAGACTGTTTAAATTGAGTTGATCCTTTTCAAATTAGATAAGGAACTACTTTGGGCAATCTGGTCATCTACCTTTGTTTCACAGAAATGAAGGCGAGAGAAAAGAAAATCAGACCCCAAAGAGACGTTCCAACTCTGCTAGTCCTGGTCCTAGGCATTCAAGAGGATCAGGCTCTGGCCACATTCTTCGTCGATCCCGATCCCGATCTCGATCCAGGAGCCCTGGCCGTTTCAGGCTAGCTAGACCAAGAAGTCGAAGTCCAAGGCAGATGCGTCGTCCTAGCCCTAGACACAGGTCTAGGTCACCACAACGATCTAGAAATCCTCTGAGGTGTAGTCCACGACCCCAAAGATCTGCTAGCAATGAATGGGCATCAAGGAGGACAACTAGATCTCCAGGTAAGGAGATGGATATTACAGAAATTAAAGGGCAAGCTATCAGACTGAAACTTCGGTAGTTTTCAAGAACTTTACCTGTCCTCGAGCCCACCTGCCAATTTGATTATATAGTGGAAATAGTGAAACTCTCCGTTCACTAACTGCTGTCAAGTGCCTGGAATAATGCTGGAGAAAGGTGTTTTGTTTGTTTTCTTTAGCCTTTCATATATAGTAATTTTAGGTGTTAATAATAGAAGTGGTAAATTTTCAGACAATTATGTTTTGTAAGCTGATGGTGTCTCCTGAGCCATGAGAACTGAACCATGTTTTAACAATTCCATACTTCAGCTTTCTTTTTCTCCTGCAAAAATTCTGTTTGTTTGTTTTTATTTTATTTTTTTGTTTTTTTTAACCTCAGCAACACCTAAAACAGTGTGGAATGTCATCCCTGTACCATTGTAGCTTTTGATGACATTATCAACCATTGCAGATTCTATGAAGGGCATCAGGTTCCTCACTCCTCATTTCATCTGCAAGATCTGAGGCCTGCCTTCTAGCAGTGTCAGTAATGGGGAGAAGGGATTATGTTGCCTGCTGAGAGAATGTTAACTGTACCCCTGCTTAGCTCTTAGATCAATGAGGCGAGATTGGAGCAGAGAGCAGTTTAAGAACCCTCCCTCCCCAGCGTAATAATTGCAAAGCTGCTCTGGGTACCGGCAAGGGCAATAAATAGAGGAGAGGGCTGGAGGTAGTGCAAGGGGAGGAGGAGCAGAGAAAGCTATATTAAAATCTCTACTAATTCTTTCACACTTGAAAGTGTCATTTAAAAGGTGGCTTGGGGAATGATGAGCAGGATGGGATTAAAAAAAAATTCTAGGATGCTAGCTGGAAGATTTTAGAAATATAAAGTACCCATGGACACTTTTGATTCTCTTCCTCTTCTCTGCCCCTCACTCCGTTTCACCCAGTTTGAAAGTGTGTGCAGCTCTTAAGTTCATATTCTTTTGGGCAACTGTGTGTGCGACTTAGTTATGGAAATGGAATTATGCTTGCCAAGGGGATATACTGTGTGGTTAGGGTGATTGAGGCCCAAAACTTAAGCCTTGTTTACACAAGTTTTTACCAAAAAATATTTTTATTTTAATTATTTTGTTTAAGTTCCAATTTAAACAGTGTTTGGGTATTGAAAAATTCCCCTGCGGTGTTTGCAATCCAAACGTTGCAGCTTCGTACTTCTGCACACATTTAGGAATGGAAACTGACTGTTATCTGCTTCCTTTGTCCAGGCTATGAATGTATTGCTGAAAGAAAACAGGCAATGTTAATAGTAAAAAGTAAAGTTTTGTTTTTGCTACAGTTTTAATTATATACAATGATAAAAGGAAAACAAACTTGGTTAAAATATCAGGTTCCTTTCTATCTTTTCCCTTTTTTCATAATTTTCCTTTGCACTTTTGCAAATTATCAGATTTGTTTAGATAAAGCAGTTTCTTACAGCTCCAATCCTGCTTGGGAAACTGATAAACAATGTATTATAGAAAAACTGTTTTTCTTTTCCTCAGACAAAAAGGCAGCCTTGGAGGCTGTAGTAAAAAGTTTGGGAGCCAGTTTCGTTGCAGAGTTCAATAAACAGAAATCACTTCAAGCAGCTGGACAAGGGTCCTCAGGGATAGGAAAAGCATCACCTGCACAAGGGATTTCAGGGGTAGGGAAGATACATGGATCTATGAAAAAGCCACTAAGTGCTACAGGTCATCACAAGACTTTGAAGAAAGATTTATCATCTGTGCCTGGCTCAGCTGCTTCTAAAATGAAATCTGAAATTTCTTGTGTGCAAGAAAAGAAAGAGATGAATTTTGATGGGAAAGCTGCAAAGGAAACCAATGTTCCTCGTCCCGCTCCTTATAACAGAGTCAGTGTTTTTGTATTTTCCATTATGGTTTTGAGAATTTGGTTAATACATCTCATCTTGAGGGAGATCATTTGGAAAAAGGTGTAACTATTCCCTTTAAACAGCTGATTTGCTGGCTTTGTATAGTAGAAATTGTAGTCTAAATGTAGCAGTTTACTACTTGCAAGTAAGTCTGATAAGCAGTACTGCAATACGATATGTTGAAAGCTGAAAATTATTCAGGAGATGCGTATAGGTCATTCTGACCTCTGACTTTGACAGCTTTCTTAACATGAATTCACTTTTCTGGTCGTAGAAATAAGAGCAATGCAGTATTGACCAATTAATATGCATTTCTGTGGTACTTGTTTTAATACTGTTTATTCCGTAGTCCTTATTCATTTATGTATTTATTAACAATAATGTGTATTGCAGTAGTTTCTAGAGGCCCCAATTGAGGGACCCCATTGTGCTAAGCACTTGTATATACACATTCTACGAGAGACACCTTGTCCAGAGCAACTTACAACCTAAATAGACAAGACAAAGTAGTACTATCTCAATTTTACAGATGAGCTGAGGCACTGAGAGATTAGATTATTTGCCCTTACACACATGGGAATCCTCTGGTAAACATAGGAATTGAGCCCAGATCTCCTGGGTCCCAGTTGAATAATTTAACGACATGACCTCTGTTCTCATAAATTTGTTGATAGACACTTTAAGCCATCCATAAACGAGTGGGTGGTGTCTGCAGAATATTTTTTTATTCTTCTTATTTACCACTGTTTAGTTGTGATGGATGCAACCAATCATGCTGCTAGAAGCAGGTAATTTCCCATCATCAAAGTGTACAACAAAGAGAACATTCTATCTTTCTAAATAGGATAAATGTAAATTAAATAGACGATATCCAAATGAAACTAAATGACATTGGTAATATTTGTGAACCTGTGAAGCACCTTATGCATCATAAGACTAAACAACTTAAAAGGATTTTAAAACTTTATAACACTTTTTAAAAACGAATAGCCCTAATATTCAAAGTAGATCATAATATTACAGTTACATTATACTGTGGTCCCACATCATGTTTTACAAATAAGTTAAAAACTTTTAGACATACTTATGAAATAAGGGAGGGCAGGTTTACAGTCTGTCCTAGTATTAAACAAAACTGCCAAAAGTTAACTTACCAGTGTATCTGTTTTTAAACTTGCAACGATTTTCATTCAAAGCTTTTTTCTTTTAATGTGTGTGGCTTAGAAAATTGTTGGTTGTTATTTACAGCTGTTGAGAGAGAAGCTTTTGAGTTGTGGCACAGTTCTCCATATATCGGATTTGCCGGATGATGGCTTTTCAGATCAAGATATTAAAAAAATTGTTCAGCCATTTGGTAAAGTTAGTGACCTCCTGGTGCTTCGCTCTAGAAATGAGGTAAGCTATATTCTAAGGTGCCCATCGATATGTGGCATCTATATGCCATACTTATACTGCCTTAAATGTACATGGCTATGAACATTGGGGGGGGGGGAAGCCAAACAATTGAAACCTGTCAATTCTCTGTCCCAAAGTGCTTATAGTCTAAGGCCACCTAGCCAGTTTCAGCCATTAAAGATGCCATAGGTCGTCTTGCAAGAACAGGCACGTTAGCTCTGTCAATGTCAAAATAAGTCTTAGTTGTTTTCTGAGCTGAGAATTGTTGAATCATCTAGATATTTGATATGTTTTAAAAGTTTCTTCCTGTAAAACTGTAATCCAGATTTTCTTTCAACAAATTTCCAACTTGTGTATATATAGTCCTTCAAGGTCACATGGTGTGAACAGATCTCCTAAAACAAAATATAATTTGGTTTTAGTTTTCAACTGTATGACAAATAATTCAAAACAAACTTGCAATTTATTTTAGGCCTTCCTAGAAATGAACTACAAAGAGGCAGTGATAGCAGCTGTGAAGTATGGTGAGACAGTGCCAGTGCTGGTAAATGGGAAGCGTGTGAAAATAAGCGTAGCAGAAAAACCAAAAGCACCTCCTGGCCAGGTAAGCAGGATATTGGAGAATAGGGTAATGTTTTGTTGTTGGGTTCTTAAGTTAGCTTTAGAAAATGAATGATTAAAGCTACAGGTTTCTTTGGGGAATTAAGATTGGTATGGCTCTCCATCTATGGAGGAACGGTAGTCTAGAACAAATATAAATGTATCTGATTCCAGCTCTTGCATTTCTTTGATTTTTTTCTTTTTTTCTTTTTTTGCTTGCTTAGGGACAGAAGATGGATATTTGTGGATAAATGTAATAATTTTTTTCCGAGCCATAGAAGATGTAGTCTATAGTAACAGATAGGATGTAGAGAACACAGTAAAGTTTTACTTCATATTCTTCTATAAATTACAGGTCAAAGTAAGTCTAAAGAAGACTCCACAGAATGTAAAGAAAGCTGCATTGAGTACAAAGTAAGTGTTGACATGCATGCATGGTAAGTACCACTTTTGCTAGTAATTCTTGAAAATAGTAATGGGTGGAAATCCATTTTCTTTCTAATGTTTTCACATTTGTGAAATTGTTTTTTAAAAACTTATGAAATCCACCTGTCATCTCTGATCCTGTTTCTTTCGCATGTTAGAAAAGATGGAAACAGTACTACTACTAAGAAGACTAAATCTGCTACTCCAGCTGCTTCTGCAGGTGAGTTCTAGTCACTCTTTCTCTGATAATATCTCCCTTTCCTCCTCCTTGGCTAGTATGGGTTTACTTTTACTTACCCTGGTTGTGACTGAAAGCAGGCCCAGGAAGGGGCTAGAAAACAATTGGTTTCTCCTTGAAATTTCCTCTCTTAATACAACCACACACTCCTTAAGAAAATAAATCCCTAACTCCTATGCTCCAATAGGTTGATCACAAGTTGTATGCTTTTATCTGTAAAAGGTGAGTATGGTATTTATGGTCCTATAAAATCAATGGTTTTTTTTCTATTAACTTTAATAGGCTATGGATCAGCCCCACAAGCCTCCAAGATCCATACCAGTGCTGCTCAGTTATTCAGCTGTCAGGAGGCACTGCAGCAAGTGCCTTATGCTCCCCTCTAGATCCCAGTGCACGCTAGCTTCGATCTGTCAGCGTTCTAACACCCTATTGAAAGATTGAAGACCATTGCTAAAATAGGGCTTTATCATTTTTCGCCACCAGGCTTTGTCATGTTTTTAAAGCAAAATAGTCTTCTGATTTAGGATTTGTAATGACTGATTTTTCTTGTTACTTCAGCAAAATTAACAAAAGCCGGACAAACCGCAGCAAAAGCAGTTAAACTTGCTGGTAGGTTTTAGATTTGTTTTAATATACATTTGAAAGTAACTGAACAGCCATGCCGCCATGTACTGTTGTTCTATTGGCTTTCACAAGCAACTGTAAACAGGATTAGGACAAGTCAGTATTTGGATGGGAAACCAGTCAGGTGTTTAAATACACATGTTGCTGTTGATTCAGTTGGTGGCACTCTCCTTGTGTCATTGAATCCAGTGCCTTAGTGGCTGTTTTTTCAGATAAGGTGTAAAATTGAGATTCAGGTTACTTGTGGTCATTAAAAAATACACTTTTTGTAAGAACAAAACCTCAATGTCCTAGCCTAATTTGAATTCTACTAATTGTATTTTACTTGTATAACTCCCTCTGCAGTTACTGTTGGTATTCTTGCCCACTTCTTGTCTCTGTTGTTGTGTTGCTGTGCACTGTTAAATAGCTGCCTCTTTTTACTCCAGAGCTGGTTGCATTTCAGTCATGGATGAAGTGATTCCTATGAGTTGTATACTGTTTTGTAATGTGTTTGGGATTCCTTTAGGATTGAAATTGGTGTAATAATATCCACTTATATTCAAGGGTGCTGGAACAGTTTTTATAGCGGGAGTGCTGAAAGCAGAAACTATGTATTTGGTGGTTGTTACTACTTCAAGCCAGGCCCAGTTCCAGCACCCTTGCTTATATTGAGTTCTTACGTTACTATTATTTTACTTAGGTAAACATGAAGTAACAAAGAAACTGGCGGTGCAAACAGATAGTAAAACTAAGAAAATTTCAACCACTTCAGGTAAGGCAAATGAGAATTTTCACTCTTTCAGTGAAAACATGCAGAAATTGTTTTCCTTCTAAAACAGAAGTGCTTTGGGTTCTAAGGCAGAGTCCCAGCTTTTTTCCCCCTGCAGTCGCCATTGTAATAGATGTCAAGTATCAGAGGGGTAGCTGTGTTTGTCTGTATCCACAAAAACAAAGAGGAGTCGGGTGACACCTTAAAGACTAACAGATTTATTTGGGCATAAGCTGAAAAAGTGGGTTTTTACCCACGAAAGTTTATGCCCTAATAAATCTGTTGAAGGTGCCACCGGACTCCTCGTTGTCATTGTAATAGATAGTTTGATAGGCAAGCTGCCTGACTCCCTTATGTTCCCTTGCATCAGGCCCCAGCCTGTTGTTGGCAGTAGTTGTTTTATGATGGCACCAGTGCTTAAGGGCTGTTTGCAGAAGGCATATAACCCTTGCCTACAGGAGCAGGGAGGGAAGGTGGGTTTCAAGAAGTGGGCCGTTATACCTACACCAGCATATTTGCAATGGGAAGCTAGAGTGAAACCAGGGTCATTGAGCAATTCCCATAGCTCTTTTCTGCCCCATTTCCCCAGAGTAGTCTAGGGCATTCTGCTGCCACCCCGCCGTCATCTTCTCGTCACCAACTGTGCTTATTTGAGAAGAATAGACACCTAAAATTCTAGGTTCTGATACTGAACTGAGGCAAGAGTAGCATCCCTCATTGCCAGGAATTGGCATATTTCTGAATAAAGTGCCTATAATTAATGGAAGAGCATGCTTATCAAATTGCCTTTATCTTCAGAAAATGGTGGTTAGTAATTACTGAAAATCTTCTGTGTGCTTGGTATTGTAAAAACACAGACCAATTCTTTGAGTGGTGTCCCTATGGCCGTGCCAATTCAGGTGCGCATACACCTCTCAAGCCCTTGATCCGAGCTTTTTCCACTAGCAAAGCCCATTTGGCCTACGTGTGTGCCCTATGCCTCCTCATGATGCACATCAAGGCTATATAGGGATGCGCAGATGAACTGCCTGCAGTTGGCCTGAGATAGAGTTCTAGTTTGTCCGCCTCGAGCATGCCTCTGCTATTTTGTATTCATTTATTGTTGATGAAGATTAGTTATTGCAGCTAGTTGTTAGTAGTGGTTCTAGTTAGCTAGTAAGAGGATAATTTTTTTTCTCCTTGCGAAGCCTTGTCTTCCTGGCAGGGAATGCCTGGCTCTCCAGGCTTCAGATGCTGGCTCTCCTGCCAAGAGGCTCTACCTGTGAGTGATGGCCACACTAAATGTGTCCATTGCATGGCGGAGTCCCATGTCTCCCAGAAGTGCAGTTTCTGCCTAGCTGTCAAGTCTAGGGCATGGAAGAATAGGGACAGTAAGCTCAGACTGTTAATGATGGAGTGCTCACTTTGACCAGTGTCTGAGTCAGGTCAGGAGACCACCTCCCCGCCCCACACCTCCCAGTACATCTGTGTTCTCTACATCTTACCTGTTACTTATAGACGACAGCTTTTAGGGCTCGGAAAACATTATTACATCTATCATACAAATATCCATCTTGTGTCTATAAGTAAGCAAAAAAAAAAAAAAAATCAAGAGTTTAATTAAATAGTTCTATGTCCTGTTCCAGAAAGAATGAGAAAATAGTGTGGGTGTTTTTGTTTTGTTTTGTGGGAGGAGGGGTCAGATAATCACAAATACGTTTAAGTTGAGCTGGAGATGATCCCTAAGGCCTAAGACATCCATCTAACAGGAGTTGTATTATATATTTCTGTTTGCAAACTAGGTAATTTAAATATGCTGAAATAATTAATGCTTTGTTCTTCCTTTCCCAACACAGCAAAACCTAATGAAAAGAAGCGTATTGATCCTAAGAAGTCTGCAGAATCCAAAAAGAAGGATGCAAAACCTAAGAAAGTTGCAGAACTGAAACGGGCTGTAGAGACTAAGACGACCACAGAATCTAAGAAGGCTGTAGAGGCTAGGAAGACCACAGAACCTAAGAAAGCTGGAGACGATGAGGCCAAAGAAATTAGTAAACCTGTAGCTGTGCTGCAAGGTAGGTTTGTAATGATACACTATCTAAAATGTTGTATTAAGTTACGTGAAGTTACTATTGATCTGATGGCTCCTTTAAAATTGTTCTTGTAGAGAAAATTACACTGACTTCTACTCTGGAGGTGGAATCAAATCAGTCTATGGAATCTATAGCCAACAAAGGTAAATTGCAGTCTAAACAGTTTTTCACTTCTGTCATAAACCTGTCTGTATTTGCAAACTAAATGAGAATATTTTCATATAGAAAATCTTGAGGCCAAGGACACTGTGGAAGTGAAGACAGCTGAAAGTACCACGAAGGAAAATGCTTCAAGTAGGTTCATGGAGAAAAACATGCAGGCACTTATTTTGCAGGTGGGGTCTAGGGAAAGACTGTAATGAGAAAATATACATCTTCAGGGTGTATAGTACTTATCTCTTATATAGCACTTTTCAGTTGTAGCATTCAATGAAGCATGAGTTATTTATTTACAAGTGGTTAGAGCAAAGGCATGAGCATTCCTATGTTTATTCCCAACTCTCCCACCAACTCATTTAATCTTGGTGCCTCAGTTTACCAATGTAAATTTAACTAAAATAGGCCCTGGTTACATTATTGCTTATAACTGGGGTTCTAACCAGTTACTGACGTGGTTCTAAATAGGGTTTATTCACACAAAACATGGTTAATACTCGGTTACTATGTACCTAATAGTGTTCTGCCCTTGCCAGCTGCTGATGGTAGCTCGTGGTTGCTGAAGTAGTTACAGGAAGACAGGTATTTTTGCAATATAGATGAGCCCCCTATGCCAGCATCGCAAATTTGGTTGGTCCCTCACAACTTTGTGGTTGGGACCACTTCCCTGTATGTTATGATGCTGCCCTGTCTGCATGTTTCTGGACACTGTGTCATCTTCTGAAACACCATGAGATAGCTGCACATACTTTTCGCAGAATGCACTGATATAAACACAGGCAGCTTCGTAGGGGAGGATACAGAAACATGAGTGATGTCTTGTGTGGGCACAACTCAGATGTGTTTGTAACCAGATCAGTTGATTATCAACAACCTGGTTACAAAAATATGCTTATGTGGACAGGGCCATAGTGCCTACAACGTATTGTGAGCTCCTCAGATAATGACATTTTTTCTAGTGCAAAGTCCTGTTGCTATTAAAAACTATTCTTTCTGAATAAATTTGTCTTGTAATTCCAGTTGTTACATGTGTGCACCACCAGTGTAATGTTCTCCATGTCCAGTAAATGAAGACATGTCCCAGTATTTTCTATCACTTTGAAAATTGCCTTCAGAAAGATTGAAACTAAAAATCTTAAAATGGCACAGTTAAGCAAGTGATCATTTGCATGAGAATATTTTGACAGATTATATGGGCATTCCCTGGATATATAAATACTTGTATGGTGTTTAAAGATATACTAACCTAAACATCCCCCCACCTACTCGCTTTTTTCCCCCCCCAGAAGCTACTGGAGAGACTACAAAGTGCGAAGAACCGAATGATCCAGCTAGCAAGGTCAGGTTTCACATTCAAACCAAAATTATTTGAATCTGTAAATATTTTTCAAGCACGAATTCAATGTTGGTGAAAGATACTTGTGTAGACATTACCAGAATCTCAGGTCTTCCGTTTATATGCATAATATATACAGGGCCAGCAAAGAAACTTCCGCAGATTTCACATCATCTTTCCCCAGAATTGGATGGTCCCTGTGAGAGAGGCAGATGTGTAAATGAGAGTAATTTTTACAATCAGTGTTATGGTCTTGGTCTTTCTCAATATGTATATAGGTTACAGAGTAATGAGTCTCCAACTGTTCATTCTGCAGTCCACTTTGAAAGGGAGAGACTTTCTTATGGGCCACTTTTCCTCCAACTCTTTCCCTGCTTCACCTTGGTTCTCAAAAGTTTAATTCTGTAGGCCAACAGGAAAGCTTCAATGTATCTGCTGGTGGTCTACAGACCAGAGCTTGAGAACTTTTATAGAGCATGTTCTCATTTTTGTGCCCTCATTCATGCCCTTCTCCTGGCCAGGAACTCCCTCCCCACCCCCCATCCTTATTGCTCTAGGCAGCCACCCTCTTCAGTCCAATCCCCTCTCTAAAACTCACTGCTTACATGATGCCCACAAATGTTAACTCATGTCAGTAATATGATGCCATCACCTCATTATAAAGACCCTCTGACTTACCACATTCTTTGACTAAGATTCTTTGACCAGCCATGCTAGAGTGTAAACTCCTTAGGGTGGGTCAGTGCCCTTAGCACGCACTGGCAGTCTTAACAAATTATGGCAATGGCACTCACATATCCATAGTTAAGGATGAGTTGAGTTTTACTCTTAAAGCAGGAATTTAACCACTTTGTTTTTTATGAAGAATAGAGTATATCCTCTTGAAAATTATCGTACTTGCTCTTTGAGCACAGAATGAATTTTCTGAGAAATTACAAGTAAATCGGTTAATTAGTTTCAGTTTAAATTCATTAAATTGGGTCTTTTGAGAAATTCAGCATCCTTGTCAGGCCATTTTTATGTAACAAATTATCTTAATAGTGGAAGAACGTAGACACTTCAAATTTTCCTACAGTTAACCCCTCACTTAAAATCTTGTGCTTTGGCTATATATCAAGATTTTGTTTTAGGATTAATGGTTCTTTTTTGCACTTCATAACGGAGAGCCTCTCCTTCTGCAGGGGGTTGAAGATGGTGTCATGCTACTCACCATCTTCCCCAAGGCAGCTTGGCTTCGGTCTCATTTGGCGCTAGGAGGCAGTGGCCAATTTGAAGGTCGTTCTGCTAATTACAGTCCTGTAGCTCACATTAATTGAGAACTGTAGGAGTTGCAGCCTTTTTGAAAGAGGGTAGTTTGTGGAAATCTCTGTAGAAGAATATTATTCATTGACTCATTCTGAAGAAGTTTTGTGAAGAATAATAATAAAAAATGACTGACAATCCTAAACATTTTTTTTTAAAAACTACCTATATCTGCTCTATAAAAAGAAAAAAAAAGAAAAAGGAGGAGGGAGGCTATTTGTGGATGGTGTGCAAGGACATTTATGGGAAGGGAGAGAAGAGAAAACTGGGATGTGTGTATGCATGTGTGGGGGAACTGGCTAGTACACTGGCTGCTTTGTGCTATTCCAGAGTGCAATAAAGCAGCCAGTGTGTCCTGGTGCATCTGGCCCTAAAAGTTTAAAAAAAAACCCAAAATAATAAAGGCTTGGGGTCAGTGCCAGATATCTTCATAATAGTTAGACGTATCATCTAGTAACATTAAGAAAAAACACAAAGATTAAGTTCATAAATCATTACAGGAATGCTGTAATGATTCCAGAAACAAGCATTAGAAACCCAGGAAATTCAGGAAAAATCTAGTGTGTATTCAGAAATTGATTTAATCTAATCTGGGACTGCAGACCTTACTATGCGCTAATCATGGTTATTACATCGCATCAATACAGGCAGAATAAAGGTGATTTGGGTGCTCTGTGTTTTTCCATCCCTAACATATTTGAAATTATTTAAACTTAATTCTGAATTTTCTGGATTTGTAATGCTTGCTTTTGAGATAATTACAGCATCACCGTAATTTTATTCTTAAATATCTGCTATGTATTCAGACTTAACTCCAGTTTAATGTCGTTTTTATCTGAGAATAATACATGCACTTTTAAGATAAACAATGAGAATTAAATACAGAAAGGCTGACTGACAGTTGGTTTAGAGTAGAAGCAAGGATTAGTGAAAATCTGTACCTTCCTTTGTTTGCAGGAACTTGATGACATGTGTGTTGTTCTTATTTCAAACTTACCTGATAAAGGATATTCTGTTGAGGAAGTTTCCAACCTAACAAAGCCATTTGGAGGACTGAAAGATGTTTTAATTTTGTCTTCTCATAAAAAGGTATTGTAATTGGTATTTAGAAAAAAGTTTTCTGATATATTATCATCACGTAAAGAAGCTCTCAAAGAAATTTGTAACAAGTTCAGATGTTGAAATAACTTAAAGGGGACACAGTAGTTCTACCTTTTTATTGTGCTTTGTGAGGCCACTTAGACTTCTTTTTTCTTTAAAAGGCATATCTGGAAATAAATCAAAAATCTGCAGATTCCATGGTTAAATTTTATACCTGCTTCCCAATGTCAGTGGATGGAAATCAGCTTTGCATTAGTATGGCACCAGAATACAAGAATATAAAAGATGAGGTAAGCAAATGAAATATGAAGCAATTTTTTTTCTATTTAAGATGACTGCAGTTACTCAACATCCATTTTCATAGTACCTTCCTGCCAGTCTAGACTACTTCTCTCTACTTGGAACAGCAGAGACCTAATGGATATTAAGTTGTTACGTTGATTGTATGCCCTGCCTCCTCTCTTTCCTGGGCACATAATATAGGTTCTCTATAACCCTTTGGGTATATCCCATTTTAAAACTCAACTCTACTACTTTCCTAGTGTTTCTTTTTTCATTATCAAGTATTTTAGTGAATACAGTTGTAGACAGCATTTTTGTTTGGCAAAGAGAATGTGAAGATCATAATGAAAGTAATTTGAGAGAAAGGTAGGCAATACCAAACTCACGAACTTCAGAAAGGTTGCCCCAATCTTAACTTTTCAGGTTCTGTTTTGATATATTATCGGTAGGAGTAGTGGGATGGTGTGCCTTCCAATTACATGCAGCCGTACCAACCATCTTCTAAAGTTCAGAACCTTAACGCCCTGTCTCTTCTTTCTAGGAAGCTATATTTACTGCTATTATTAAAGATGCCAACTCGAAGGTAAGTTAGAGACTTTTTAAAAATTGGTCAGTAATTTAGCCATTTGCTAATTTTTACATTTTTATAATTTGGGAGTGTAGCTGCTACACTGAGTGCTATCAAAATTAATAAAATGTTGTGTAAATGTTGCATTCCATTAAATAAAAATATTAAAAATTAACATTAGAAACAGAAGACACTACTTTTTTTTTTATTACTACACTTTTTATTTAATTAGAAGTCTATAGTCAGTAGGAGAGCTCATAGACCAGCAAGAAGTGGACTGAGTAAGCATACACTTGATTTAGATACACACTATGAATGAGTGCAGGTAATAAGCATTTAATAGGAGTCCTGGGAGAGCTTCCTATTCTCTCTCTCTCTCCACACACTTGACCTCCCTCAACTTTAATAAAGCTCTATAACTGCCAGCCATTGTAGCTCAGTGAGTCTAAGTGAGATGAACTCATGATAGAGACTTGTACACTATTCAGGGATTAATGCACCTCACCAAGTATTTACAGTGACACTCGTACAGCGCTTTCAAAACAGTAGGGTTTATTAGTCAGCTGGAAGGCAGTATAGTATGTCCTTAGGTTAGCATAGAGAAATGAAGGTTAAAGCATAGTCCATTTTGGTCAGCCCAGAGCACCAGCCATGCTGTAGTGAACTCCATTTTCAGGCTCTCTCTCTGACTTCCTTCCTTAGTCAGTTCCTAGGTGAGAGAGAGCTCCAAGCTTCTTTCAGAAGCTGACTTAAGCCCCCATTTTGCAGCTTCCAGTCCTTGTTCTCGGGCTGGGGTCTCTGCTCAGCTTCCCTACTGAGAGGTACAGGGAAATCTGAGTCTTTGGAGCTTTCATTGTGTCTCAGGTCCCCTTGTTGATCTGGGTTCCTTTATGGCTCTTCATTCCACCCAGGCAGGGAGATGATCCCCACAACCTATGTCTCTTAGTTGGCCTTGAGAGCAAACATAATCCTCCCTGCCCCCCAGTGGAAAGGGGAAACTGAGGTACACATAGAATTAATAAAATACTACAGAAAATTCCCATTTCATCACAGTAATCTACTAAAACTTGTGCAACTGGCATATTAGTGACCCCATGTATGCAGCAGATAGAAACCTTTTGAGCATTCTGACTAGTAGTTGGATCAATTTTCATCTCTTTAGCAAATCTTCAGCTTCCTGTTTGTTATATATTAATCTTTGAATAGCAGGAACCCTCTACTTTGCTTTAACATGGGCCAATTCCTAAAATAATTTCCCACATCAAAGAAAGGTCTTGGCAGTCTTTAGACACAAACCTTGAGAAGGAGGAAATTTGGTTTAGACAGGTTGCAACTCAGACTTCAGAGTAAGCCAACATTTGACTGTTGAAGAAGAATGATTCAAAGACAAAGAAATACCAGAAGACAAATAGGTTTATTTGCCCAAGAAATAAAATACCTTTCCAGCCAAGAGTTGAGGTGACAGGTTGTAAGTGGTTTTTTGTTTTATTTTTTTTCTAAAGGAGTGAGAAGTTCTTACTGTTTTGGGATGTGGCCTTGTATACCAAAGTTGAAATTCTAAAAATATGAGCAGTTAAAGGATGAAGGCAGAGTTCTTCTGGAGTACTCTTATAGAAGTCATGTTGTGGTTCACTGAATATTCTAAATTGAAATTGAACTCAGAGTAAAAAGATATATATGAATATTTTTTCTCTTCAGATATGACAGGATTGTCACAGTAATTTTTCTGTATTTACCAGTTCAATACAATATTTCTGAATTTCAGTCTTGGCTTTTCTTTTAGGTAAATACAGAAACTTTATATAATCAGTTTGTGCATCTTGGTAATTTACCAGATGATGGATACACAGAACTTGAAGTAGTTTGCGTGGGACTTCGATTTGGGAAAGTGGATCACTATGTTGTGTTGAAGAATAAAAAGAAGGTAAATATATATATAGATTAATCTTGGTGTGTGAGGCCCTTCATTTTTTTATTTTTTTTTAAAGGTATATTATCTGACCTGATAATCTCTCATTAGCAACATATGCTGCTATTCAAGAGATTGAAGATTAAAATTTGGGTCATTGTTGCTATGAACCAGTGCTGCTTGCGTCATAGAGAAAAGGAGTGATATATGTTGCTACCTACTCCGGCTGGTTCAGGAATAGTTTCAGTAGGCTTGGAAGAAAAAGGAATTGAGTTATCAAGAAAGACAGCCACCAAAATATGTGCCTTTGAAGATGGGAAATTAGAGGTAAAGCTGGTAGAAACCCAAACTTCGCATTCCACAGGGAAATTCCAAAATTTTGGAAAAACTTTTCTTCTGTTTCAGAACAAAAGATGGATTTTTTAGAATTTCCCACAGAATTAAAATTTTGAAAAATCATTTAGACAGCCAATCATTTTGGTTTTTTAAACAAAATGTTTTGATTTTGAGATTTTTAATTTTTTGTTTTATTTTTTTGTGTGTATTTTATATTTATATTTTATTTTACATTTTAATTTTTTATTTTTTAAAATTACTAAAACAGCTGCTACTCTAATCAGTAGCATGAAACATTTTATCTTGTTTTCTTATTTAAGTCTCTTGTTTGATGTTTTAATTAGGGCTGTCAAGTGATTAAACTAATAGAATACCATTTATTTAAATATTTTTGGACGTTTTCTACATTTTCAAATATATTGATTTAAATTACAACACAGAATACAAAGTGTTTCAATGCTCAGTGGTTTGAGCATTGGCCTGCTAAACCCAGGGTTGTGAGTTCAATCCTTGAGGGGGCCATTTAGGGATCTGGGGCAAAATCAGTACTTGGTCCTGCTAGTGAAGGCAGGGGGCTGGACTCGATGACCTTTCGGGGGTCCCTTCCAGTTCTATGAGATAGGTATATCTCCATATATTATTATTTTTTCTTGAGGTTTGGGAAAGGTACTGCGTGTCATAGCTAAACACAATTCTCTAAGTACCATTCCCAGACCTGAGGAAGACTCTGTGTAGCTTGAAAGCTTGTGTCTCCGATCAACAGAAGTTGGTTCAATAAAAGGTATTACCTCACCCACCATGTCTCTCTAATATCCTGGGCCTAACACGGCTACAACAACACTACATACATGAAGAGGTTGGCATGTTGGGGAGCCATCCTAGTACCTGTGGCTGTTCCCATGGTTTGGACAAAGCGTTTGTTGTTAAATGTAAAATTGTTATGGGTGAGAATTAAATGGATGAGTTTGGGGTGGGTATCTGAGGGGTGTCCATTGTCTTGTAAATATCTGAGGCAGGGAGCAATGCTGTCCTTTTACATAGAACATAAGAACGGCCATACTGGGTCATACCAAAGGTCCATCTAGCTCGGTATCCTGTCTTCTGACAGGGAGCCCCAGAGGGAATGGGATGGTCTTAATCATGGTCTTAATAAAAACACTGGATTCATGGCTTATTACAACAATCTGTAAGCCACCAACCCCTCTTTTTTGTCTCATGATTGCAGAGGTGTTAATCAACCATTTCACCTTGAATGATCTCTTAGAATATGTGGTGACTACTTGTGCTAAACAGTTTATTCCACCTTGTATTTAGCTGAAATATTCTGAGTAGCTTTCCCAGATCTAAAGAAGAGCTCTGTGCAGCTCAAAAGCTTATCTCTTTCACCCACAGAAGTTGCTCCAGTGGAAGATATTACCTCACCTACCTTGTCTTTTTTTTTTTAAAAGGTAATTTTAAAAAAAAAGTTGAAAGGGTCCTAGAAATATCAGTACAGTTGAGGAAATAAGCCAGATGCAATAGCAACGTCACTTTAGTAAACCTATGTTGGTGCTCTCAACTAAGGAAAGCAAACCTAACCAGTATTGTTACTTAGAAAAGTGTTGGCTTTATTTATTAATTATGTGTTCAAAATAAAATAAATAAATCCATGTGCTCATTTTTTACATTTTTTTTAAAGGCAATTCTTCAGCTAGATAGTCCTGACTCAGCTAAATCAATGTGCTGCTTCCTAAAACAGTACCCATATAACATGGGTGAAAATACACTGACTTGTATGCTATCACCAAGGAGAGAACTTGCAGAGGTAAGACCATTGTCTTTTTGGTTAGCCAACTTTTTTTGCTTTTGTGGGCTGTCTAGCCTTTTGCTAAATGAAAGTAAACACCAGTCTTGTTGGTGCACATTACTTTGGAGTCATGAACCTCGGGTACGCTGAGAGTCAAAGCCAAAGTTTGAGTGCCTACGGCTACTAGAGAAATGTTCCAACAATCTACTAATGTGCACCCTAGAATAGCATATTGAGATTACAGTACTGCTGCTTAATTTGCTTTTTTATTTTCTTGGAATATCTTTTAAAATCCATTTTGTGTTTATGGAATCTCTTCCCCCTATTAAAAGTAGCTTCTATCAAAGGGTTAAGAGGAAAATAATAGAAAAATGGTTAGAAGCACCTCTTCCCTATGGTTTTGAAAATACTTAATTTTAAGGTTTGCTGATTTTTCAGCCTCCTTCTCCTCCCCTAAAAAAAACCCCCAACCAACTGTTTGAGCATCAGTTTGTGGGCCAGCAGCCACTTAGTTTTTATAAAAGAAAGTAACTTAACTTTTGGAGTATTGAACAGCCCCCAAATTTATCTTGTACAAGAGAAAATTACTGAATATGGCTGAAAGCACCACAAAGTACAGCTGATGTGAAAGCTTAGCAGTTTAGGAGAGAGAAGGATCAGTTTAGAACTTAATCTTCCCCCCACTCTCCAGCTGCACATTTCCCACTGCCTCTCTCCACTGTGTCCCCATAAGATAATTTTATTTTGGTCTTCACTTTAACCTCTCTCCATTCCTCCTACCCTCCTTCTCACCCCCATTTAACAGGGATGTAGGAATTTTTTTAGTCATGCAGTCCCAATTGTTCACTGTTGGGAGTTCAGACACAACTGTGACATCATCATAGGCTAACTGGTCACTCAGAATGAGGCTTTGAATAATCCATGTGAACAGCCAGATTCTAAGTATTTAAAAACAAAATTGAGCTTCTTGGTAGTCTTGGGGTAGATAAGGATTCTTTTTTGAGTTGTAATCTACTTGGATCCTACTGTTGGTGTGCATGCACCTCATGTACACACAATCTGATTCTTTTGGCTAGTAATGTCTGTTGGGGCCATGCCTGTGCCCTAGATGTCCTTGCATCTCCTGCACCTGAGGGTATAAAAGGCAGAGCAGGCCCAGTTCCTCCTTACTGCATCAGACAGCGAGACTGAACCTCTGCAGTGTCCACCTGCTTCTCTGTGCACTGTGCTGCTATTAGTGTTAGTTACTTGTATTGCTAGTAAATTAATTAAATGTTAGTCGTCTTGTTTGTAGGCAAGCAACAAAACTTGTTCAATCAATTATTTAGTTCTTGGGCTGGACCCTTACCACTCCCTTATATGTGGACTTGCACAATATGGCAGAAGCGAAATCCCTTGGATTCAAAACGTGCCCCTTGTGTGATGCTTCAGTGCTGCTTTGCAACAGACATTTCAATTGCCTCTTTTGTGTAGGAGAGGGATATATTCCTTAGCAATGTGCCATATGTCACTCCTACTCTAATCGGACTCGGAAAGATAGAAAGGCCTGCCTAAAATTGTTCCTCATGGAGCGCCCTGTGCAAGCCTCTCTGTACCCCAAAAGGAAGGACATGGCTAAACCTTGGTCCTCCAGTCAGTCCCTCCCAGTGAACAGCTTGGTGAGCCAAGTTTCCATCCAGAGCTCCTGTGCTACATCAACCATCAGGCCTTGGTCATCTGCCTCCATTCTGGCATTGATGACCTTGGACCACAGGCAAGAGAGGTATCAGAAGTACCGACTCCATCTCCCTCTCAAGTAGAGTGGACATTAGAGCACGCTAGTATGCCTGAAAGAACAGACCAACCTTTGGAGGAGGCATACTCCTTTTCCTCCTCTCTTTTGGTGCACAGTAGGGACTGATCTCTCCCTCCCTCCCTTACATGGAAATCACAGTGGGAATCTGGGAAAGTCTTCAAGGACTGGTCTGTCAAAAGGAAAAGGCACAGCTGCCAGAGAACAGTTCCACTGGTCTCCTCCTCTGGGTCTGGTGTACATATGCCTATCAGCGTTGGCCCTACTGGCATCCTGCGGTGTGCAACACCATTCCTGCAAGCCAGTGACTGCTGTGCCTCCTTCCAGGTCTGGATCCCTTTCTCCCAAGAGGTAGCATAGGCCTTCCTAGCCAGGTCTTTAGTATAGTTTGAGAGACAGGAGGAGAGCAGTGAAGATCAAGTGGACAAGGGAGAACAATCCCAGCTGCAATTTCTTCATCTTCCCTGATGAGGCAATGAACCCCTCAACATCTTTGTCAGTTGACGATTGTAAGGTGTTCCAAGATCTTATTAAATGCATGGCAGAACACACTTGAGATGTTAGAGGTGGTACAAGAGAAATCACAAACTGCTGGATGTTGTACTCCCTTCCGTGCCTGGCAGGCTTGCCATGCCTACAAATGAGGGACTCTTTGAGCCTATAAAGGACCTGTAGCAGACTCAGCATCAATTCAAGCCACATCCAGGCATGCAGAAAAAGGTTCAAAAGTCCCTTCAGGAGCTTCTAGTAAACTTATTCTCACTCACTGCCATGTTCTTTTGTTTGGATTTCTACAGAGCTGCTACAGCAACAAGGGCCTCTCACATCAGCACCTAGGGATACACATGCTAAAAAACTGGACTTGTACTTAAAGTCCTACTTGTCTGCTAGTCTCTAAATGTGAGTAGCCAATTACCACATGCTTCTCGCAAAATTTAATGATTTACTCTGGGACAGGCTATCTCAATTTATGTACAGGTTTCCTCTGGAACGTAGGGAAGAGTTCAGATCTACAGTAGAACCTCAGAGTTACATACACCTTGGGAATGGAGGTTGTTCGTAACTGAAATGTTTCTAACTCTGAACAAAACATGGTTCTTTCAAAAGTTTGCAGCTGAACATTGACTTAATACAGCTTTGAAACTTTACTATACAGAAGAAAAATGCTGCTTTCCCTTTATTTTTTTTAGTACTTTACATTTAACATAGTACTGTACTGTATTTGCTTTTTCTTTTGGTCTCTGCTGCTGCCTGATTGCCTATTTCCAGTTCCAAAGGAGGTGTGCAGTTGACTGGTCAGTATGTAACTCTGGTGTTCATAACTCTGAGGTTCTACTTCATAAAGAATGAGGGGCAGCAGGTAGCTGGTAGCCTGCACTTCCCTATAAGCAGCACTAGATGCATCATACGCTCCATGACTGTACCTGTGGTACAGAGGCGATCACCTTGGCTCTAGGCATTGGGGATAACCAGGGAAGTTCAAATCCCAATCAAAGATCTTCCCTCAAAGGCCAGTGACCAATTCAGAGACCAGTGAGGCCCTCTGTTCATTGACGGACTCCAGGCTGTCCTATTCCCTGGGTCCTGTATTTCCCAGCCCCAAGAATGAAGGAAGCAAGCAAGACCTAAGCTCCTTCAGTCAGTGTTTCTCTGCTTAGTACGACTACAACCTTGAGAGGACTTTAGAACCACCAAGGAAGGAGCAGAGGTTCCAGTGCAGACAATCCTTCACCCCTTCCATTGAGCATCTTCCTCCCAGCAGCAAATTTAATGCCACCACTGAGCATAGTAGAACCTTCTAAGATCTTTTTTTCTCTCCTCATTTTGGCATCCAAGCCTGTGGCCTTGCATCTTTCAGGCATTAAGAACTCGCTAGTAGGTTACTTCAGCAGACAGCTCTCGGACAACTGAGTGGTTGACCATGGATCCACTGTTTTTAGAGCATCTTTCGCAAGTGAGGATAACCATCAATAGACCGGTTTGCCACCGACCTGTACAAGGAAGGGCAAGTGTTCTGCTCCAGTCTGGGCTCCATGTCATATGCCTTTCTTATCCCCATGGCACTTATGCCTGATCCCCATGATACCAAGGATGCTGAGGAAACTAAGGTGACATGCTGGATTGATATGATAGTCCCAGCCATGCGCCAAGCAATGCAGATATTCGGGTCTGGTGAACCTCTCACTGCAGCTTCTGGTCACTTTGCCTGCTCTGCGTGACAGTCTTTCAGAACAATAGTCAGGTTCTACAACTGGATCCAGCATTGTTACATCAGACACCTGGGATGCTGGCTGGCTTGCATTCATTGAAAGAAGATTTTCAGCTGAAGTTCAGAAAAATCTGTCTAAAGCAGGAAGTTTCAGCTAGACTGACATAAAACTAAGTGGAAGAAGTGATGGACTCAGGGAGAAGCCCATCTCCTTACCCCATCCTGTATCTGGTTTCTCAACATTGGTACTGACAGCACTGCCAATAGAACTGTACCCAACCTTCTCACCATCAGGTGAGTTGGATGTACCAGTGAAACAGTCGTCTTCTCCACCAAGAGAGTTCAACCAGCCAGAGGATCGAGAATCTCCTTGTACCAGTTTTGTCTGCCCAAGCACTCTCCTTGGAAATGATGGTACCCAGTGCCATCACAACCTACTTTCAACCTCTCATGCTGGCCTTACTGGGATCTGGGTGTACGGCTCCCAGAGTCTGTGTGATCAAAGATAGGGAATCTTACCACCCTTCCTTTCAAGAGGCTAATTGGAACCTCCTGAGCCTATGGAAGAAGAGGAAAATGAGCCAAATCTGCTGGTGCCACCTGAACTGACGGGTATCATCTTTCTTGCCCAATGAGGCAGTTGCTCCAGCCTCTTTCTCCTCTGGACAACCACAGACAATTCAAAGAGCTGCTTCAGAGAGTGGCAGAACAGCTCCAAATTGCCTTATAGGAGGTCCAGGACCCACAACACACGCTCTTGGTCGTCCTCTAGCCTATGGGATCCAGTCAAGTAGCACTTCCATTGAATGAGGCCATACTGGAACCAGCAAGAACTGGTACAGCATACACCAGCTGCCTGTGTTCCTACCTCCAAGAGGACAGACAAGCAGTGCTTTTTCGTGGCTAAGGGACCTGAGTTGTTCTTCTCCCACCCTGTCCTGAACTCCTGCGTCATCCAAGTAGCCACAAAAAATTCCAGACAACAGCACCCAAGGGCCACTCCTTCAGATGCATTGTAAGATGCAAATGTGCTTTCTGTAACCATTGCCCATATCTTGTTTAGCACCAGATAACGTGGCTTTGTTACCATACATGTTTAACCAAATTAGAGCTCAGTGCAAACAAAGAGCAGCTTCCAGCACTTGTGCTTTCAGAGCAGTATTTTTTTCCTCCTCTGTGCTTTGGACGATGCAAGGGAAAAACTAGTGTCCATATAGCAGCAATAGTCTCCAACAACATGGCAACATCAGCATACAAGCAGTAGGGTAGATAGGGCTCAGGCGTTTTTACCACTGTTGTGAAAACCTGCTGGTGGTCTTGACGGTAGTGAAAACGCCTAAGCCTATATGTTTGACACAGTGGTAAAAATGTCTTGAGCCGTGCCTATGTACGTGGGTGATGCTGATAGTGTTTCACCATTTGGTGGCTGTTGTGGTATGAATACTAACTTGTATAATGTAAACACACCTATATGTGTACAGTCCATACATCTGAAGATGGCATATAGGTGTGGACATAGAATAATACTGTTACTACACCTTCTAGCCTCATGAAAGCAGCGTATATCAACATTGTTAGCAGCAACCATGCTTAAATGAACATTCATGTTAAAACCCATTTGATATATTAAAAAAAAAAATTCCTTACCAATGATACTAGTAACTCCTAAAGTTATTAAAGCTGAAAGTCTTAACATTTTAACTTTTTATTCTTGTTTACATCTTGTGTTTTGTCATCTTAAAACTGAAAATCAGTTTACTTTCATGTTCTCATGTACTAGCCCAATGCCACATTGTTTGCAATGCAGGGGAGCATCATCTATTTTTATTACATTTCTATTGATATTTTTAAAACATATGGAAATATTTCTATTAGGTGTTGTAAAAAAGATGCTTTTGCAACACCTACATTGTTTGGTTCTAAATTAGAGTTGATATTGTCCTTTAAACATGCTTTTATCTAGCACTGTTCTAATCTATGTGAATAGGGCCTTACAATTTTCACCCCACAATCAAAAATCTGTACTTTGTAGGTGTACTTTCCAGTGCTTCAGAGTTCTGTTATGCGTAGCTGGGTAGGAGAGGGAAGTGTCTGTAGTGGGTCACCTGAGTAGGGAGAGGATGAGTCCCCCTTTGTTCCTTGCTGCTTCTGATCCCAGCAACCTCTCAGTGTGCATCACCCTTCTTTGAGTTTTACAATGCTGAAACATCCTGTTATCCACATTCTGTAGAGCCCAAGAGTACCAGCTCTATTTCCCCATATGCATTCTTTCCTCTAAAAAGCCTCCCATTACCTTTTAATTTATTTGAAAAAACCAACAAACAATTAAGCTATATTTTTCTTATTTCCAAGCATGATCCAGTTACAAAGTGTACAAACTGACTTTCTTTACTCTTTATTACTAAAATCTGGTGTTGAATGGATGGGAGAGAAGTGATAATACTGAAATCATATGATCTGAAAATGGGTTCCAGAACAGTTTTTGTTATTAGAGTATACCTGCAATTCTTTGTAAAGGTGATATTCTTTAATTTAGTATAATATAGTTCTAAACACTATATTTCTACTTTGAACCAAAGCCTAGCACTGCCACTTTCAAAGTCCCTGTTATTGCTTAAAAGTTTGTTGGAACTTTACTCCCCATCATAGCAGCTGGAGAGCTTGGATTGTTAGTGGTTTGTTTTTCAGAGGACATAGTCCCTAAATTTTAAGAAGTGAGTTTAATTATTTTAAAAACAAAATTGATTATCCTCTAAGAAACAGGTGTCACATCAGCACATTTTGGAGGGCAGAGTCAAACCTTTAGCTTAGTACAGCTGTGACATTTGTTGTATTTGGAACATGAATTAGAATATCTTATTTAAAAATAATTTTATGTCCTCTGCATATCTGTCTCTTGACAGACAAACCATGGTTGTATCAGAGCACATCATCTGTTACATTGGTGGGGATACTAAGGACCAGAAAGAGGGTGCTGCTTAGAACAGGGGAAATACGTTTAACAACACCCCCTCCCCCCGCCACGTAACAAAAACTAAATGCTAAATCATTTCAAAGTCATCACAGCTATAAAGAGCCACAAGACATCAGGCTAAAACACCTCTTATGAAATGTGTTCTGTAATGAGAAGACGTTTTAGAATGACTTGCATTATTCACTGTCATTTGATCTTTCGGGTGTAGTTATGAATGGGCTATGTGGTGCTTTTAACTGGATGTATTGGGCAGATATACTTTTTTGTGCTGTTATTTCTGAATTTCATAGATGTTCAACACTCGGTGATTTTATGTTATAGGCTGAAGTTACAAAAAAAGAGCTGAAAAACCAAGAACCAAGTAAAGGAAGGTATGCCTTTCAAATATTTAAGTTAATTTCTGTATGCACTGTTCAAAAAGTGGCCCTCCATGATTGATGAATTAAGTAGTCTTCTACACATTTCTCTCAAAAGCAAGCTATGTATAATGGGGGAAAAACTACAATTGGATTGTTTAGAGATGTGCTAACAGTTACCTACTGCCACTTCCTTTTTTTTTAGTTCTCTCTTTGTCCTGTGTATCAAAGATATTTACTTTCTTAACTTGCATAGAGGTGTTTTGTTTTTTTCTGTTTTTTAAATGTGTGTTTGCTTGAGAGTCTGGGGTCCGAATGAGCATGGAGAAACGGTGAAATCCTGGCCCTATTAAAGTCAATAGCTTTGTCATTAATTTCATCTGGTCCAGGATTTCACCCATGTGCTTAAGTTATGGTGGAAGACTCTATTGCTGAAAAAGCTCATATTGTACTTGGCCAGTAGATGATTCCTATATTTCATCTTTCTGTGCTGTCATTTATCAAGGCACAAGATCTATTGCTTCTGTTTTCAAATGCTAAAACAAATTAGAGGTGGTGGTTCAGTTTTCTAAATTTACTTAATACTTCTGTCTAATTGATATAGGCCACTAACTAGATAATGGAAAACTAGTTTAGATATTTAACTTTATCAGAATCCAGAAAAGGGAAATTATTATTTTGTAATACTCCATGGAAATTTTTTTAAATGCACCTTGTATGCCTGAATGATTGTAAAATACCTAATTATGGAGTAACTATTCATTGGTTCTAGAATATAAAACATGTTTTGCAAATACTTTTGATCTCAAATGACAGTAGATCATACAAAGTACTTCCTGTAGGTGGGAAAAGGATAATTTTTGTCCTTAACATGTTTTGTGACTCAGATCCACTTCTGTGTGTGTGTGTGTGTGTGTATGTGAGATAGATTGAGATTTAATCTATAGTGCTCTTTAATAATGGTTCAAAACTTACCATTTAACGTAATGTTACTATAGTGTTGTGCACTATTATTCTATAGTATAGTAACATTTTATAAGACTTTATATGTAATGTCACACAGCTGCTAATGGTGTAGTATTTTCAAAGCATGGTTTCTTCCTTCTCTGTGCTCCTGATGATTCTCTCATGGTCGACATGCTGGTTTTGAAAATATCAAGCTATGAATGTAAAACAAAAGTGTATTAAGACATTCCTAAACTTATGAGTGGTGTTCAGAGCACATTGGAAGTTGGAAGCATAGGGGAACTACTTTTGAACTAGTGGTTCTGAGTCACACCAATATAGATGTTCAGGTAACCTTACTGATTCCAGATTGATGGGTTTTAGGTAGCAGCTGACCTACCAATAAGGCACAATACAAATTAATCTTATCCTTATGAGTCCCAGATACTGCACAAAGTAGTACTGTGGCTGGTGAACAAATGGACAAAATAAAGTTTTTGCTTACCAACTTCACCCTGTACAGATTCCCTTTCAGCCTTAGGCAGTTGTCTCCATGTCGGAATGATCCTTACATTCAGCTTTGTAAGCCTTTCGCACCAGGCCTGTTATCCTTTTGAGATATAATCACCATATAAGAAGCAAAAAAGTAAGTCCCATAATATGGGAAGAGTGCTATTTTATTGTCATGCTTCCCCTCCTCCCCCCTGGAATTTTTCTGTGGAGAGGAATGGGATAGGATAACTTGGGGAGAGAAGAGGGAACAGTATTCCTGATTCCTATGGATGGTCGAGATAATCTTAAAGAAATCTTGGAATGTTTCTTGACATTTGATCACTATCCAGCATGAAGAAATGGCCTAAAGCCATTCACCAGACCTTCTGGCTGGGGTGGTAAACCACTGGCATGGATATCCCAACTGTTTCTAATAATGAAGGTGGCGGTTTCTTTCAGCAAATGTAGTCAAGACTTTTCCTGTTCCAGATTAAGGTTCCAGAAGAATTGAAGACCAACCTGCAGTCTTTCTTAATCTGAATTTAAAATGGAGAATTAAGGATTTGCCTCTATTATCTTGCATCCTTTATGGCACATGCCTGCCCTTTTTTGGGTTGCTGGAGCTGACCCTTTATTTGACCTCCATTGTTAACTCTGATGGGTAGCTCTGAGTGAGGGTGGGTGTTTACGCAAATGACTGAAGATGCAAGACTGGAGCATCAGATATTTGTGGGTTTTACCCTTTTTATGCAAAGGGAAATATCCTTCTGGTAGTGCAATATGCCACTTCCTTCCCAAAGCATAGCAGGGCTTTCAAGTCCTTGCACCCATTATTTTCAAACGTCTTGATATTTTTGCCTCACTCTCTCATCATTGAACTTGCATAGTTCTGCTTCCTTGCCCAGAATGTATCAGCCCGGACCATGAAAGTCCAGATTGAATCTATCAGATTAATGTTTTTTGGAGACCACCAAGGTACTTTTCTTTCCAAGAGAGAAGTCACACAGTCCTGAAGATCCACAGACTGATCTCAGTTGATTTATATAGGTGATGTATGTGTGTGCACTTACAGCATTCACTATAAGCAGTTGAAGATGCAAGTATTGTATAGTTTTGCATTATTTGCTGCTATTTAATAAACTTGCTGTTTTTCCTATTCCTGGTAGAAGCTTATGGACAGATTCTCCCCCTTTGCAGATGCTGATCAAAATCTCCATGCTTCTTAAATAGAGCTAGTCTTTCAGGACTCTCTCTTTTGGCTATGCACTCCATCAAGTTGTCCAAATGAGTTTTACTACATACAAACACTAGGCAAATATCGCGGGGAGCTATTGTATGCCCAAATAGAAGGTAAATATATTTGAAATGGATCTCACTTTTGGAACATAAAGGAGTCTTTGGTATTCAGAGACCTTTCTAAGGTTGTTAAATACCAAAGTGTCTTCGTTGTCATGACTGATCAGTGTTTTAATATTTGTGCCACGAGAAACAGATTAGTTTTGTTTGGTCAAAAACTAATTGAATCACTTTCACCCCAACCACCAGTGTTTGGACATGACTGACTTGAAATGACTAAACTCCAAGCAAATTTTTGGAAGGAGAAAATTTTATTTGAGTGGGCAAGTGAGAAAATGTTTCTAACTCTTTTATGAGATCTCCAATTACCATGAAGTAAACAATGAGGCACGGGAGGAAACTCCCATAATTCCATGCAAGAGCTGTTCAGAAACACACAGGATCCATTACTCCAAGAGAGATTTTTTTCTGCTGTATGTTGGAATGCTGTGAGCCTGCCACCTTTTAGGGGGAGGACTGCAGTAGATCCCCTGTCACAGATGGAAGCTGCTCGACTACATTTTCCTGCAAGTTTTCGTCTGATTCTCTGATGCATAATAGTAACATAGGTTACAACTATGCTTAATCTATAGTGATACTTGACCTTCTGAAACAGAACTAGCCCCACTCTTCCTGTTTCTCTTCAGTATATGTGGCAGACAAAGATGATGGTGTTAGGTGCGAAGTAAGCTTTCAAGGCACATGGAAGTGTGCATCTTGTTGTGCTTAGGTGATGGAGATTTATTCTTTATTGATTTTTGGCTGCTTTAATTGTTTTGACTTAATGTAGTCTTTAACACATGTATATCTTACCACATCAAAGTTGGGCCGTCGGTGATTGATTCCGTTTGCGTCAGCTTTGAACTTTCTTGATGTCAGCATGCCAGAAGTATTAACAAAATGGCAGCCCTTCACGTATCCTTCATGAAGATTCATATAGTTGCGCATATATTTTTTTTATATACTTTGGATCTGAGACCATAGTAAAGATCCACATCTTGGTGCATATCCACTTATTAACCAGTTTTCTGTTTATCCCCTCTGGACTGGTCATCTACATATGTTTTTTCACCTAACTAGAACATCAGAATTGATTGATGTATTGGCATCTTTCCATCTAGTTTTATGTAATCTCAGGATGGCCACTTTCAGGAGTCATGAAAAAGGAGGTTTAGACATCTCCAGCTTCAAAGTTTCCCAAGAATGTCTATAGACAATGCTTTCTTCAGAGAAAAATTAATATACTTGCCTGTAACTGAAGTTCTCTGAAAAGTGCTATCCTGTACCTTTGTCATCCTGGGCTTTATTATCTTGGGAGCTGACAGTAAGCTTAAACAGCAAAGTATAGCATTGCAGAAAGGAGGCCCTGTCTGCGCGTGGCCTTTCCCACAATTATAACCAAGATCATTTCAGTTGAAATGGAAACTGCTTATTAAACTCATAACATTTATGAAGAGTTCAGTAGGGTAGTTACTGTAGAGGATATTATCTTCGAACATCGCTCTTGGAGAGCTGAGAAATTTACCATAGTTTTAGACTATTTTTATATAGAAAAACTGAGTGTTACATTTTGTGTGTGTGTGTGTGTACACAGTCTGTCCCACATCAGGGAATCTAAATTTAAGCTTGCTTGTCAGCTCTGAGGTCACAGGACACATCTATAGTGTATAGTACCTTCAGAGAAATCTAACTACAAGTAAGTAATGTAATTTGAATTATAAGAGGTCTTCAGTACTGAAGTGGATTAGACAAAAATTGTAAACTAATCAGTTATTTGCCTCAATATTCTAACCATTTTAACGCTGATAGGCTAGATTTCCCAATGCTAAGCCACTAATGCATCAGGAAATCCCAACCATTGGCGTCAAGAGGTTACTGATAACTGTGGAATTCTCAACATAGTTTGATTTCTTTTGTTTTTTTTAAATACATTTAGCTCTGACTTGAAAAAAAAACCAGAGGGATCAGGAGTGGTGCAAACAGCAGCTGCTAATCCTCCAGTAGAGACTAGTGTGGCAAAGGAAGAAATCATTTCCAACTCTGTCAAAGCCGAGACTTCAACAGTGCAGATAGAAGCCTCTGAGTTGGAGCCTGAAAGAACGGTACGTGATTCTGCTACAAAACCATCGGAAGTTGAAACATCCAAGGGGGAATCTGAAGTTGCAGTTACTGGCTTAGAAACCAAACCAGCTGATGATGAATTATCCAAAGTTAAATCAGAAGAGATCCTGCTGCCTCCTTTCAACCTTCAGAAGGAAGAGGTAGTTAAAGATAACTCTGAAACAGAATTATTGGAATCTGCTATCACAACTGTAACAGAAAGAGAAACTAAAGTGAAACCTGAAGAATTGCCTGTTCCTGCCAGTGGATCATCAGAAGAGTTATCCAGTGTGGGCAAGCTAGAAGATGTGCAGTCAGACTCTGCTGTGAAACCAGCAACAGTGGAAACAGCTGAGGATGTTTCTGAAGCAGTGCCACCTGATTCTGCTGCAGTTTCAGTGGAAATGCTGTCAGCTGAAGACATACAACCAAGCAACAAATTGGATACTCCTGTAAAAAATGATGTTACTGATACAGTGGAAACTAAACTTGAAATACCTGTGGCCAGTGCTGTGGTGTCTATAGAGAAGAAACCAGAAAAGCCAGTGGCCAAAGTTGGGACAGCCTTGGAGAAGAAACTGGAAAAGTCAATGGCTAAGATTGGGACAGACACGGAGAAGAAACTGGAGAAGCCTGTAGCCAGCATTGGGATGGACATAGAGAAGAAACCCGAAAAGCCTGTGGACAACATTGGGACAGATGTCGAGAAGAAACCCGAAAAGCCTGTGGACAATGTTGGGACAGACATAGAGAACACTGAAAAAAATGTGCTGAATGAAAAGAATGAGCGAACTTTAATCAAGGCACATCAAAATAAAGGACCAGGACAAGTTAAAATAGATGAAACCAGCAAAGCAAGTACGTCAGCTGCAGCATTTGTATCCATCAAGGAACCTACCTCTGTTGGTAAAACAATCTTAAAGGCTGTGGTGTCTATCCCTGATATATCAAAGTCAAGAGTTATGATGCGGAGAAATGAGACTTCTCTAACTAAAACAGAGGAGCAGAAAGCTTCCTCAAAACCTGAGACCAGAAGCCGATCTGCTACTGAGAAGAAACTTGCATCAAAAGAAGTGGGTCAACCAAGAGCTATTGGCAGCAGATCAAGTCTGCCAGATAGCGTCACCAAATCTAAACTGGACATAAGTCCTGTTGTTTTAAAGGGAGGCAGTGGGAGGAGTTCATCTCAGCAAGACAAGGACTCAAGAGTGGAATCTAGGGGTAGTTCAAAGCAGTCTCAAGAGAGAGAGAGTAGATCATCCAGCATGAAGAAAGACGACAACAGCAATAAGGTGAGAAGGGCAGGAAGGCTGGTTCAATGTGACTGACCAGTAACTAACTCTGATGCTTCTCCCAGATGTTGAATATGAGACAGTAAGATTATGTTCCCCTTCCCCTTTCTATAAACTATTGAACTGATTTGGGCCAACAGACAAGTTGGAGTAGCAGGATGGCAAGCAACCAGTTGTGTACAACTCAAGTATGTAACTGGTTTGAAAATGTTACTTGGATAAAATTGCAGGAAGGTAACTTCTGTAAGCAGGTCTGTACTGAGTGTCATAACTTTATGTTCTTGGTATAGTTCTGAATGGGAAAGAAGTTTTCTCTCCTTTTGTGAGCTGATGCTTCCTTTGTCAAGTCCTAGATTATCCCGCACAGGCACTGGTTGCTGAAAGGTGAACAGATAACTAAACAAGACATTACCGGTGACTTGGTACTAGAGACTATATGCCTGGACTTATAATTGGTGGTTGGCTTAGTTCTGTACATGCCAAGCATGCAATCAAATGCCTCCTATCTGGACTATTTAAAAAGAACTTCATTAAGAGAAGTTGTTTTTGACAAGATGGTTGATTGGCTAACTTGTTTCATTTAAATTTTTGTCTAATTTTGCAGGTTCCTGCTGGTCGAATTAGTAAGAATTCTAAAACTGTCTCTAGTGGCAATGTAAAACCAAAAGAGGTAAGGAACCAAACATAGTTGAACTTACAGAGGCGATTTTCTTTAAGAGAACAAAATGAGTTTAGCTTTATCTCTTGAGAGCTCTTGCTTAGTGGATTTTTCAGAATACTGTTAGAACTTTTTATTAGTTGTCCGTAAAGTATGTTCATCTTGGGGAAAAGAGAGCCTGAGTGTCCTGTTTCAGGAATATAAAAAGCTTAACTTTTTTTTAAGGGGTAATTTTAAGGTCCTAAATTTTGCCTGATTCAAAAAGGAGTCTGTCTGACTATTAGATCTCAAATTTGCCTATCTTAGATCTCTTCCTTACAAGTGCAGTGATGAGGCATGGGATAAGAATGACAGAGACAATCTTCCCAGGTCCTCTCTCAAATAACTGGTGTAATGGAAGGGATTAAAAGCAACCATAATAACAGTGCCTCTCCCATAAACAAATAATTTGTGTGCTTTATGCTAGAGAGAAACAATACTTACATTCCTGATATACCGTTGGTTGAAATAAGGGATTGGTAGGGATTAGTTTTTTTATAGATTTTACAGATAGCTGAGTTAAAGAAGTCTAAACTTATGACTGTCCCTCTGTTTCATATTGTTTGGGGGTTTTGGCAGGAAGGGGGTGGGGGAGAAGTCAGTTTTTCAATATTATGTGCTTCCTTTGCTCACCGTAAAGCAGATGTTGACTGACACTATTTCCAGAGCTGTGCTAAAATCACTGAGATTGGTATAGATGCTGCAAATTGAAAAAGGCACAGTAAATGTGGAAAGTCAGTTACTGATCAGGGATTGATGATGTGTAGCTTTATTTTTCACCATTCTACAGCTACTTGACACACAGTATTTCTCCACTTGCAGGGAAAAAAAGAAGACAAAAGACTTGTTTTAGTTAGAGATGTGTAGCCAACCACACTCTCCTTCCCCTCCAATCTTGGCTATATATTCCATCTGCCTTACATGATAATCTTCTTGTCCTCTTTTTTGCTTTCTGATTGGTAGGGAGACACTGTTTTTAGTGCTTATTGCCTGCAAAATTTGAGATGACCTACAATAATTTCATTTTTGAGGTCCAAAGAAGTCATTTAAAAATAACTTGACTGTATTCCCTTTCCTTTCTTAAAATGGCATGTGACATTGCAAGTCTATCAGTTCTTTGTACTGGCAATTTGATTTTTGCCAGGACTACCAAAAAATAAGGAATAAGGGTACAGTCACATTTTATATAGCTATGGTATTTGATAGGAAAGAGAGTCAAATTGCTTTAGGCCTAAACTGTTACAGGAACAAATTTTTAACTCTCCATTACTTTTCTTTCCATGAGTTTCTTGTGTATATATTCCTGTTGATATGTATCCATTCACGTAATTAATGTTTTGTGCTACATATGCATAATAAAATGTCTTTGATTTCAGTGGGATTTGTCCATTTTAGTGTATGATACATCGGTTAGCTATTGGACTTCAAAATTTCACTGTCCACTTCAAACTGCAGATACCTTTCACAACCACTAAATTCACTTGAAAAATCACAGTTTCATGTTCTGTCTTAAAATGTAGATGGCAGACATTATAGTATTGGTGCACTTTGCCTACTAAATTTATAGTTTTACATTTCACAGGAAGAAGAGCTTTTCCCATTTAACTTGGATGAGTTTGTTACTGTGGATGAGGTTGTAGAAGAGACAGACTCTCCTCTTCAAACCAGACGAAATCCACCCCGGGGGAAAAGAAAAGACTCTGCTAAAAATAACTCTTCCTCTGAGCCTATTGCTAAGAGGAAGAAAGGTAAAAGCTCCATAGCACATGTTGCTGAGAGCGAATTATCCTTTGTCACTTTGGATGAGATTGGAGAAGAGGAGGAGATGACTGCACAACTGGTAGGAGACTCCAATTTAGAAGCAATAACAGACCCACAGGGTCTAGTTACTGTGGATGAAGTAAATGAAGAGGAGCTGATTTCAGAAGCAGTAAAAGACCCACAATCACTTGTTACTTTAGATGAGATATCTGAACAGGAAGACTTTTCTTCACATGATGTACCTAAAGATGTCTCCAGTTCAGTTTATGAAGAGCAAGATCTTCTGAAAGCAGAACCCTTGGTAACTGTGGATGAAATAGGAGAAGTTGAAGAGCTCCCTCTAAATGAGCCTTCAGATTTGAATATTGAGGAGACCTTAAAACCTAAGGAAGAGGATGATAAAAGGGCTATTGAGGATCCTGGGGACTTTATCTCTTCTCAGCTGCCTGAAGATCCTAGTACTTTAGTGACAGTAGATGAAATACAGGAAGACAGTGATGACCAGCCTCTAGTAACTTTAGATGAAGTTACTGAAGATGACGAAGACTTTTTGGCAGATTTCAACCGTTTAAAAGAGGAACTAAACTTTGTTACTGTAGACGAAGTTGGGGAGGAGGATGAAGAGGAAGAAGAAAATACTTTTATAGGCACAAACCTGGAAGAGGAGGATATTGTTGCAATTGCAGGACCAGAAGAAATGGAAATTCTGGCAGCTATAGGGCCAGAAAAGGAGGATATTATTGCAAACTCAAAGTCAGAAGAAAAGGAGACTCTTGAAGCTGACACAAAGGAGATAGAAAATGAGACCCTTGTAGCAGATACACAGGAGGCAGACAAGGAGGCACTTTCAGCAAATACACAGGAGACTGAAAAAGCTGAAATTTGGAGCAAGACAAGTGAAAAAGAGATCAAAGGAGAAACTGAGAGTGAGCAGCAGTCTGCAGGTAGGAACTGATAGTTTTATAGATGCATTTTAAAAGATGTAATTAAACAATCAACATAAAGACATTTAAAACTACGCTAAGTAGCCAGTATCTGACAGGGCAGATAACTGGATATTGTATCAATGAAGAGAAGAAGAAACAAACTACCTAAATAAAAGCGTAGAAGTTAAATATTATCTTTAATTACAGAGCTAAGCCTGAGCAAAGCGCATGAGTCAAATGAAATGGGGAGACAAACTAAGAACAAGCAGAAGCCTCCAGGTAGGAAGTAGAGCCAGAAATGGACAGAAGCATTTGTGATATACAACTGCAGACAAATTAAGGTCAAATATCTTAGAATAAGTATAAAAGGGCGAGAGCTTAGCAGGGAGAGCTTTATAAAATTTGAATAAAGTTGCAAGAAAAATGAATGACTCTCACCAATGTTAATGCATAGTGTCGATCCAGTACTGCTGAGTTTTCCCTCACATCAGTGCTGATGCATTTCAGTTCTGATATGCAGCATCTCCTGGTTTAGTTATTTTCCCCACTCCTGACCTGAAGTTAGGATATAAATATGGGTGTCCAGAAGTGAAGGATTTATGGATTAAACCGTTATCCTACTTAATCCCTGTGCAATTGATAGTCCTCCGGACATACACGATTAATGGAGAAGAAGGAAAGATAAACAATGCAGATGGGGAAAAATTGCAGAGGGCCCTGGCTGTGATGATTTAGTTGGGACTAGATGACCTCCTGAGGTCCCTTCCAACCCTGAGATTCTATGAACAGGGAACTTTTTAAACTTTAGCTTATTTTAATCAGTGGGCATCACTTTAGTGCCAGTTTGGTCAATCCAAAAGGAATAATTGTAACAGTCCCATAAGTCTGTACGTGTCACAGATCTATTAGCACATGTTTTCTAAACTGTTTTTTTAGACTCTGATTTCTGTATGAATCTAAATTAAAGACTTATCTCAGACTTTCATTTGTATGAAAACATACTGTGTAATATCAGCAAAATGTGGTGAAAAATTATTTCCTTTCATCATTCTCTGGGAGAACCACATTTACAAAGTTACTTGCACATATAAAAGGCTTTTTTAAAAATTTCCAAATGCTTAAAATTTTCATTTATAATTTTAATGATATTGATAAATCTGAAGAAATGCTTTTAGATACATGGTAAGTGAGTTAATATAATTCTTCTGTATTTATGTAGTGAAAACCCCAGGCAAAAGAGGTAGACCTAGGAAAAGACCAATTGTTCCACCACCTGAGACACCTGTTGAAACAGAGCAAGAAAAGTGTGACAAGAACACTGAGGAGGCAGCAGATAAAACAGAATTAGTGGAAGGCTCAACATCTGATTCCAACAAGGAGAAAATAGGAAAGGGAACCTTGACTACCCCAGAATCAAACAGTTTGAGTGAAGACAGTCAGACTGCAGCTGTTAAAGAACCAGATACAGAATCTGTATTGCCTGATCTAAATGCAAGTCTGCTGCCTGATGCAGATACAAAGCAAGAAGGCTGCAGTGAGACGCCTTCACAGTCTTCTGAAAAAACTGTGAAAGGTAAGAGCTGATGTAGAGATTTGTCATCTTGTTTGTTCATAATTTTTCATTGGAGTCTCATCCATTTTCACCCTAAAGGGACGTTGTAGCTGTTTTCGTAACGGAACATTTTGGAAACTGCTTTGTTGTTTTTTTTAAATTTTGCCCTTTCAGGTTTTTTGGCTTGGCTTGGCTTAGGTGTATACTACATTGCACAACATGATAGAATTCCCATAGCTAGAATTCAGGAACACTGATGTGTACTGTTCTCAGCTTCTTCCCCTCTACAGGCCCCACACTCCTCCAGGATTCCAGGTACAATTTGCCTCCCCCTGGTCTCTGGCCCAAAGGTCAAGTTGTACAGATTAACAGTAGAGACAGATTCTTAGGAGCACATGCTAGGATGGAAAGTTTCAAGCAATGAGGAGGTGGGGAAAGTCAGTACTTATTAGTGCTTCCTCTAGTCTACCCCGCCTTCAGAAAGTTGTTCCTTGATTCTGTTCTCATTCATGACGGTGCTTCTGCAGATTCACAGTACGAGATAGTGTGCCATGCCACATTACCTATGGAACCCATTTTAAAATGGTTAACCGTTGGGGGAGTTTCAGAGTGGTAGCCGTGTTAGTCTGTATCAGCAAAAACAACAAGGAGTCCTTACGGCACTTTAGAGACTAACACATTTATTTGGGCATAAGCTGTTTTCATTGGGGGAGTGTGCATATTAATCCTCTGTTTTGAGCATTCTAGAAACAAGATTACAAAAGCCTCCAATTGTTACTCAAATTCAAGCTGCAAAGTCCTGCAGCTTTATGTTGGGGTGCATTAATGTTTGGGAGCTCAGATACCCACAAAGATTTTTTTCTCTGTTTTCTACACTACTAAGCACAATGATGCTTCAATTCTAACTGAGGCCTTTGGGCAAAATCATAATAATATAAATGTTTACTGCTAATAATGACAATGCAATCAACCATTTTCTAGGTCAGGGGAACCTATCAATCTGCATGTCTCCAGAAGCAAATGTTTTGGTATTACCTTAGAGTTAACCAGGAAACTCTTTCCACAGACCCTTAATTTTTTTTTAATGGAATCAGTGTTCTCCAGTCCAAATGAAACTAGTTGACATCTGTGCAGTATTTAAAATTCAGTATTGAGCAGCATATCCGTCAATTACACCTGTATAACGTAAGTTTGTGTTTCAGTAAACTGAAATGCACTGAGAATGTTACAACAATCTGCATGTCGTCCTAACATTTTAATTTCTATGTGGCTACAGAAGTCAGTCTTAAGTACCTACATCGGGAACTGAAATTTGGTAATAGAGTACACTTCAATCTAGCAGACACAGGTATAATGGGATCCAGTGGCTGGAAGTCAAAGCAAGACAAATTCAGACTAGAAATAAAGTGCAAGTTTTTAACAGAGTAATTAACCATTGGAACAACTTATCCAGGTATCTCACTGGAGATTTTTAAATCAAGAGTGGTTTTTTTCCTAAATGATGCAATCTAGTTCAGTCACAGATAGATATTGGACTTAAAGCAGGAATTAATTCAGGGAGGTTCTATGGCATGTGTTATAAGGGATGTCAGACTTGATCACAGTGGTCCCTTCTGGCCTTGGAATCTGAATTCTGAGCTGATGTGTCTACAAGGGAGAAACAGAGAGCAGTTGTAGTGCTTCTCTGTCTGTAATGAGCTTCATGCTGGAAACAAGGCACTTGCAATGACATAGTAAAACACACATGTTGAATTTCAAGTTCATCTGGTGATACAATCCCTATCTCTATTTAAAAAAACACTCTCTAGCTTGGCAAGCCAAACAGTGTAAGAAGCAGTAACGGTCATAGACCTGGTGTTTGCTTCCCATACTAATGAAAAATATTTAAGCTATGTACCGAATACCTTTTTAATTAGTGTAAGTCCTTGCTACAAACTCTATTTTATGGATTTAACAGATGAATTTGGATCAGGAGATACAGAACCAGAGTCTAAACGAAGAAAAGTGGATTCCTCAGCAGATAAATCCAAGACACCAAGCACTTCAAAAGGTAAAATCCAAAATCTTGGTTTAAAGTTCTAAATCCCAATAAAACTTGATTTTAGTAACAAATATCTTAATTATAGGAACTGTGAGCACTGTTTATGCATGTTTATAAATAAAATATATGCATACATACATTGAATAATCCAATGTTTCTGATGGATGAAATACCTTTTTACACCTGTGAGAGAAAATTTATTTAAGATTGTACAAGGTTTATTTCTAATGCTGTGAATGATTTGCTAAGACGTTCTGTTCCATAAGGGTATGTCTACACTGCAGTTAGACCAGGGGTCTCAAACTCAAATGACCTCGAGGGCCACATGAGGACTAGTACATTGGGCCGAGGGCCGCATTTACTGACACCTCCCCCCCCCCCCGCCGCCCTCGGCCCCGCCCCCACTCCACCCCTTCCATGAGGCCCCGCCCCTGCCCCGCCTCTTCCCACCCCTTCCCTGCCCCCATTCCAACCCCTTCCCCGAAATCCCCACCCCAACTCTGCCCCCTCCCTGCCCCCAGGGGGCACAGGAGGGGTGTGGGGTGCAGTGGGGGCTCAGAGCAGGGGGTCGGGGTGTGGCATGTGTTCAGGGCAGGGGGTGCAGGGTGCAGCAGGGGGCTCAGGGCAGGGTGTCGGGGTGTGGGGTGTGTCTACACTGCAGGGTATGTCTACACTGCAGGGTATGTCTACACTGCAGGGTATGTCTACACTGCAGTTAGACCAGGGGTCTCAAACTCAAATGACCTCGAGGGCCACATGAGGACTAGTACATTGGGCCGAGGGCCGCATTTACTGCCCCCCCCCCCCCCCCCCCGCCGCCCTCGGCCCCGCCCCCACTCCACCCCTTCCATGAGGCACCGCCCCTGCCCCGCCTCTTCCCACCCCTTCCCTGCCCCCATTCCAACCCCTTCCCCGAAATCCCCACCCCAACTCTGCCCCCTCCCTGCCCCCAGGGGGCACAGGAGGGGTGTGGGGTGCAGTGGGGGCTCAGAGCAGGGGGTCGGGGTGTGGCATGTGTTCAGGGCAGGGGGTGCAGGGTGCAGCAGGGGGCTCAGGGCAGGGTGTCGGGGTGTGGGGTGTGTCTACACTGCAGGGTATGTCTACACTGCAGGGTATGTCTACACTGCAGGGTATGTCTACACTGCAGTTAGACCAGGGGTCTCAAACTCAAATGACCTCGAGGGCCACATGAGGACTAGTACATTGGGCCGAGGGCCGCATTTACTGACACCTCCCCCCCCCCCC
>QXTE01000120.1:1394297-1492910 GCA_003942145.1 Platysternon megacephalum
CCCCCCCCCCCCCCCCCCCCCCCCCCCCCCCCGTGCATCCAGATCCCCTCATACCCAGACTCTGCCACCGTACCCATAGCCCCCGCTGATGAGCCCCACTCCCCCCGCACTTGGACTACCCCAATGAGTCACCTAGATCCCCACCCCACTGAGCCCCCCACACCCAGACCTCCCTTCCGAGCTCTTCCGCACGCCCTCCCCCCCACACACACACTGACCTCCCCCCCCTCCCCGAGCCCCAACCACCTTCACCTGGACCCCCTGCAGAGTCCCATTACCATTGCACCCAGAACCCTCCAGCAAGCCCCTCTGCATCCAGTTCCTGCACCTGGATCCCCCACTGAGCTGCTCACACCCAGATTGCCCCACACAGAACCTCTCAACCCACACCTGGATCCCCCCACACTAAGCCCCTCCAAACTTGGATCCTGCTTTGCTGAGCCTGCCTGCCCACACCTGGTGCACCTGGCACAGAGGGGCAGGGCCCCAGGGTGTTTCTGGGGCAGGCCCAGTCCTTGCACTGTGTCGGGGTTGGGTGCAGCCTCACCACTGAGTCCATGTCCTGGCGGGGGAGCTGCCGAGCGATTGCCCACGTCTGTGCAGCCAGTGACCTGTGCTCCCCAATGCTATGCTGCAGCCTCCACATTTATTTGACAAATAAAATTTGCACAATTTTGCAGAATTTTAAAATATTGTGTGCAGGATTTTAAATTTTTTGGCACAGAATGTCCTCAGAAGCATCCTTGAGCAAGAGGCGGATATTGGCTTATAAATTTGAGTGGAAAAGACATCCTGGCACAATACACTTGATTCATCCAAAGGGATGATCCACTTGTACAAATTCATCCATACCATTCAAGCCTCCAACAGTTAAAAGATCTTCCATTTAAATCCTGCTGTATCGTCCCTATATGCGAGTGTAAAATAAAATACTCTTATAAATCACTTACTTACATGACCCCATTACAATAGTAGCCTGCACCTCACAATCTTTAACATAGTCTCCTGCCACCACCTGAGGCAGTGGTATTACCCCCATGTTTCAGAAGCTCAGAGAGACTGATTTGCCCAAGGTCACATGGGAAGCCTTTGGTGGATCAAGGAATTGAACCTGGATCTCCCAAGTTCTAGGCAGGACCCGAACCAGTGAGGGTATCCTTCCGCTCATATATATGCTTAAACTCCATCACACTCATTGCTCAAACTGCATCACAACCTGGAATTAAATACAGTTCAGATGAGCTGATTGTTGATCGGTGTAATTTTAGAGTAAGACGACGATAGGAGCTAATATTCTCTCTCTAAAAAATAGTAGTAGTAGTAGTAATAATTCTAGCCCTGAAATAGCTGGGTAGAAAATTTAACTTTGACAAGGAAATAGTGTATGATGAGAAGCGCCCTGGTGAAAATTAATTGTGATATGGCAAAGTTATGATGGTCAGCTGCCCAGTCTCATTGTTTCTGCATTAGGCTGTGCAGGGCATGCTGCCGGAGGGCATCAGCAGTTACCTCTTCCACCACAGAACTCAGCCACTGCTTTCTCTGAGCCCTACTGGAGGTGGGGCATTGGCTGTCACCCACGGCTGTCACCTTTTTAGTCTGGGTTTTTAGAGGTTTTTAAGGTCAGGCTTGACAAAGCCCTGGCTGGGCTGATTTAGTTGGGTTTGGTCCTGCTTTGAGCAGGGGGTTGGACTAGATGACCTCCTGAGGTCCCTTCCAACCCTGAGATTCTATGATTCTATGATTCTATGAAACCCTTGTGCCGTATAGTTACACGTCCCTTGTTCTCTAGGTTCATATGGGGCCTCTCATTGGACCCATACACCAAATTTCTGTGAAGTTCCTCATCTTAATGTTGCTGTAATCTCAGCCCGGAGGATAAGAGAGCTAGTTTCTTAGGCTTGATCGACACTTAAAATTTACACCGGCATAGTTATGTCAGTCAGGGGTGTGAAAAAAACACACACCCCTAGCAAAATAGCTATGCCAACAAAACCACCAGTACCAATGCGGCTGTGCCAACAGGGGAGTGCTTCTGTTGGCAGAGCTAACGTTATTCAGGGAGGTGGTGCTCCTGCACCAGCAGAAAAACTTTATATTGATGTATGCCGTCTCTACACTAGTGGGCTGTGCCAGCATGGCTATGCCAACATAGGCTCTGTAGTATAGACATGGCCTTAGTTACTCCTCCTTACTTGCAGTTCTTCCCAAGTTTGAGTCGCATCTTCGTTCTGAGTTTGTCCCTAAAGTGAATGCTAAAAACAACAGGCTCATTAATTCTAGCAAAGAGTTCTTCTAATCCTGTCCCGCCTCAGGGCAAGATCCGAACTCATCTCACAGCTACGGAATGCAAGAAACCTGTAGGAAAGTTGAACGCTTCTTCATTGTCCTGTTTGGAACATAACGGCACCATAAGGCAGGGGTGGCCAACCTGAGCCTGAGAAGGAGCCAGAATTTACCAATGTACATTGCCAAAGAGCCACAGTAATACGTCAGCAGCCCCCATCAGCTCCCCCCTTCCACTCCCAGTGCCTCCCGCCCACCAGCAGCCCCACCAATCAGCAACTCTCCTCCCTCCCTGCACCTCCCGATCAGCTGTTTTGTGGTGTGCAGGAGGCTCTGAGGGGGAGGAGCGAAGGCACGGCAGGCCCAGGGGAGGGGGCAGGAAGGGGTGGAGTGGGGGGCAGGGCCTGTGGCAGAGCCAGGGGTTGAGCAGTGAGCACCCCCCGGCACATTGGAAAGTTGGCGCCTGTAGCTCCAGCCCCGGAGTCGGTGCCTAGACAAGGAGCCGCATATTAACTTCTGAAGAGCCGCATGTGGCTCCGGAGTCACCGGTTGGTCACCCCTGCCATAAGGGCGGGAGCTTTCTCAGACAACTTGCTAGGCAGATTAAAGAATGTATGTGGCCTATGACCAGGCTAATGTCCTCATCCACGGAGTGCATCAGGGGTCATTCCTCCAGGTGTATCCAATTACTGAGCAACGAGGGCTTGAAGCATCTGAACTGTGTGAGGCAGCTGTGTGGTCATCACCTCACACATTTATCAAGCATTGCTGACTGCAGCTGCAGGCCATGGAGATACTTTGCTTGGAGGATGGATGTTACGAGTAGTAGGTTACGGTAAACCCTCGGGTTCTACTTGCTAATCTGCCAAAAAGGTCACTTTTCTTCATAGGGCTAGAGAAGAAGACTAACAAACAGGGTTACCCATAAGTAATTTCCCCCTGTGCCTATTTTGCAGAGGGAAACTGAGGCAGAGTGGGACTGGTTTTGTTGAACGATTTTCAGCCGAAGGGTGGTGCCTTGGGGACCCAAGCGCAATGAGCAGCCATATTGTAAATATTGAGGTAGACACAAACTCCGTCGTGCTAGCGCATTCGAATAGTGAATGAAGAGCAGCAGGATTACAGCCCAGCTGAGCAGCCATTCAGAATTCAAGCTAATGTTTGTAGACACTGGTTTTGCTGTTCCATTTTCACCAAGTAGAGAGCAGCAGTGCACATACAAGCCAACATACCTCTAAATTAGCCAGCTCTTGGGGGATTTACCTCCATAGCAGCCATTGTGAGGCTGCACCAGTGCAAATCCGTAGTACAGATGGGCAAAGTTCCTGTTTGCGCCAATGGAACTTAGAGTCAAACCACGTTAAGTTCCATGCATGCAAGTAGTGGCTTTACCTGTCTACACAGGTGGCTGTGGAGGCAAATCTCCAAATTAGACAAACCTCAAGCATGTGTTCACCCGAATCCTACCAGTGTGATGTATCCATGCCTCTTATGAATAGGGCCATAGGGTCTTTAATGACCACAGGTAATATGATGAGTGTTATTTACAGTGAATGTGACTGCTAAGAGAGAACTTGGTAAACCTTGCTTTTGGGAAGAAGAGTGCCTGGGAGTTAGACCTGATTTTGGTTCCTGCATCTGCACAGATACTCCATGGCCTGGGGGCAGAGTCACTTCACTTCTGTGCACTGTCCCCCCATTTTGTGAAAGAAGGCTGATACTTAATTTTACAACACCCTGTGAGTTGCTAAATTTAAAATCTGATGAGGCCCTTGGATGGGGAGCTGCTCAGGAGGTAGAATGATAAAAATGTAGGACCTCAATAGGACATCTAGTCCAGTCCCCTGCACTGAGGTAGGACTAAATATCTAGACCACAGGTTCTCAACCTTTTTGGGCTCTGGATCCATTTGTAAATGTTTATGGCCGGTCGCAACCCAGTAAATAGTTTGGAGATGGAGGCGCTGGCATGGTTTCGGTCGGGTCCTTCCCGGCACTCACCCCACAGTGGTGGCTCCTGTGCTGTGGGGCTGGCTGGGCTTGGCTCTTGGCTCCAGGCATTGCAACCTCCAGGGTTTCAGCACTGCTCAGGTTTGGCCCCACCCTCCTGACTGGACCAAATTTGGGTGAGTGGAGTTGTGCCTTGGCTCACAGGGTTGCAGTGCCACTCACTCACTTTTGGCCTACTTGGGCTTCCATTGTCATGCTGGCTGGGCCAAACCTGAGTGGCACAGGGAGGGACCCTAGAGGTTGCAGTGCCTGGAGCAGGGAGGCGAGCCCAGCCAGCCGAGCCCAGCCAGCCCCGTGGGACAGGAGCTGCCATGTGACCCTTTGAAACATTCTAGGGACCCAATTTATGGGTTGAGAAACCCTGATCTAGACCATCCTTGAGAAATGTTTGTCTAACCTGTTCTTAAAAATCCCCAATGATGGAGATTCCACAACCTCCCTAGGCAATTTATTCCAGTGCTTAACTACCCTGGCAGTTAGGAAGCTTTTCCTAATGTCCAACCTAAACCTCCCTTGCTGCAATTTAAGCCCATTATTTCATGTCCTGTCCTCGGAGCTTACGGAGAACAATGTATCACCCTCCTCTTTATAACATCCTTTTATGTGCTTGAAGACTGTTGTCATGACTAAACAAACCCAATTTTTTTCAATCTTCCCTCATAGGTCATGTTTTCTAGTCCTTTAATCATTTTTGTTGCTCTTCTCTGGACTTTCTCCAATTTATCCACATCTTTCCCAAAGTGTGGTGCCCAGAACTGGACACAATATTTCAGTTGAGGTCCTATCAGTGCGGAGTAGAGTGGAAGAATTACTTCTCATGTCCTGCTGACAACATTCCTGCTAATACATCCCAGAATTATATTTGCTTTTTTTGCAACAGTGTTACAGCGTTGACTCAGATTTAGTTTGTGAGCCAATATGACCCCCAGATCCCTTTCCGCAGTACTCCTTCCTAGGCAGTCATTTCCCATTTTGTATGTGTGCAATTGATTGTTCCTTCCTAAGTGGAGAACTGTGCATTTGTCCTTATTGAATTTCATCCTATTTAATTCAGACCATTTCTCCAGGTTGCTGAGAACATTTTGAATTATAATCCTGTTCTCCCAAGTGCTTGCAACCCTTCCTAGCTTCCACAGACTTTATAATCGTACTTTCTGTGCCATTATCCAAATCGTTTATGAAGATATTGAATAGAACCGGACCTAGAAGAGATCCCTGCAGGACTGCACTCGATATGCCCTGCCAGCTCAACTGGGAACCACTGATAACTACTCTGAGTACAGTTTTCCAGCCAATTGTGCCAGTTGTCACATGAGACAGTAAAAAGCCTTACTAAAGTGGGGCTTCCATTGTTTTGATTCCACCATGCTTAATTTACATAGGAGACAGGTAAATAGCTGCCTTCTCTCCTGCCTGGGAAGCAACCTGTTTATCCCCAGTTAGCCACAGTCTTTAAAACATAATATGATTAAGTATCTATATTTCCTCCTGTCGTGTTAGTACAGACATTTCACAATGATATTAATCAACAGTGTGTCATTAGCTTTAAGAAAAGGCCTCACTGTAGACACTCTTAGATACAATACAGTAATATTGTATACAATCAGTTGATTCAGTTACCTACCAGTTGTGGTTCAGACCCATCTGTATGGACCAGTAAACCTCTGAAATGGGTTCTTTTGAGGGTTGCCGCTCAAAGTAAAGTTTATTCAAGCTGCGAGGAAGGAGACCTGGAGTGCGGTGGTAAAGGAAGCTCCATGCTCTTCCCATACTTGTTAGCTTAATAGCTTTATTTACCTAATGTGTAAAAATGGACCTTCATTGTCTTTGCCTGAAGATCAGGCTGCTCAGAGAATGAAATACACATTCCTTATCTAAGGCAGACCTGTTCACCACTCACACAATATGCCTGATTTAAACACACTTCAGTCATAATTGAGCATATATCCCAATGCCCACAACGTATACACATTCCACAAGAATATCAATGAAGAGTGAGGCGTTAGTTTTCGAATGATACCTCACACCGGGGTGCTGGAACAGGGGGCCATGACGGGCTGGCTTTATAGCGGCCATACGGGTGAGCAGCGGGAAGAGGGGTCAGAGAGGAGTGAGCGGGGATTGGGATCTTGGGGCAATGGGCGGTGCGGGGGTGTAGCCTCAAGAAGAAGGGGTGGGGTGGGGTGGGGCCATGATTCGGGCACCTGTAGCCTCCCTACTTTTAGGGTGCTTCTGCTGCTCCTGACCTCACAAGGATATTTTGTACCAAGATTATTACAAAAGTGTGTAGGGTGTGACCATGGGGATCCTTAAGGTCACAGTTATCAGTGTTGCAGATGATACAAAACCATTCAAGATAGTTACGTCCCAGGCAGACTGCAAAGAGCTACAAAAGGATCTCTGAAAATGGGGTGACTGGGCAACAAAATGGCAGATGGGATTCAGTGTTGATAAATGCAAAGTAACGCACATTGGAAAACACAATCCCAACTGTACCTATAAAATGACGGGGGTCTAAATTAGCTGTTACCACTCAAGAAAGAGACCTTGGAGTCATTGTGGATAGTTCTCTGAGAACATCCACTCAATGAGCAGCAGCGTCAAAAAAGCCAACAGAATGCTGGGAATCATTAAGAAAGGGACAGATAATAAGACAGAAAATATCATATTGCCTCTATATAAATCCACGGTACGCCCACATCTTGAATAGTACGTGCAGATCTGGTCACCTCATCTCAAAAAAGATATATTGGAATTGGAAAAGATTCAGAAAAGAGCAACAAAAATGATTAGGGGTATGGAACGGCTTCCGTACAAGGAGAGATTAAGACTGGGATTTTTCAGCTTGGAAAAGAGGCGACTAAGGGGGGATATGACAGAGGTCTATAAAATCATGACTGGTGTGGAGAAAGTAAATAAGGAAGTGGTGTTTACTCCTTCTGATAACACAGGAACTAGGGGTCACCAAATGAAATTAATAGGCAGCAGGTTTAAAACAAACAAAAGGAAGTGTTTCTTCACACAACGCACAGTCAACCTGTGGAACTCCTTGCCAGAGGATGTTGTGAGGCCAATACTATAACAGGAGTCAAAAAAGAACTAGAAAAATTCATGGAGGACAGGTCCATCAATGGCTATTAGCCAGGATGGGTAGGGATGGTGTCCCTAGCCTCACTTTGCCAGAAGCTGAGAGTGGACGACAGGGGCTGGATCACTTGATGATTTCCTGTTCTGTTCATTCCCTCTGGGGCACCTGGCACTGGCCACTGTTGGTAGACAGGATACTGGGCTAGATGGACCTTCAGTCTGACCCAGTCTGGCCGTTCTTATTCGTCGGTGGAGATTGATTAACGCTCAAAACTTGATTAATAGAGTTTAAGGTCAGCAGGAACCATCGGATTAGCTGCTCTGGCCTGCGTAGGTTAGGCCATCAGCTTGCACCAAGTCACCCCTGTGGTGAGCCCAGTAACTTGTGTTTGGCTGAAGAGCATCTTCCAGAAAGGCTGTCAGTCTTGAGCTGAAGACATCAAGAGATAGAGCAGGGGTAGGTAACCTATGGCACGGGTGCCGAAGGCGGCACGCAAGTTGATTTTCAGCGGCACTCACACTGCCCGGGTCCTGGCCACCGGCCCGGGGGGCTCTGCATTTTAATTTAATTTTAAATGAAGCTTCTTAAACATTTTAAAAACCTTATTTACTTTACATACAACAATAGTTTAGTTATATATTATAGACTTATAGAAAGAGACCTAAAAACGTTAAAATGTATGACTGGCACGCGAAACCTTAAATTAGAGTGAATAAATGAAGACTCGGCACACCACTTCTGAAAGGTTGCTGACCCCTGAGATAGAGAATCCACCGCTTCCCTGGGCAGTTTGTTCCAATGGTCACTCACCCGCAACCTTATAAACGAGTGCCTTATTTTTAATCTGAATAAGAAAATGCAGTCTCTGCACCCCACATCCTACCAATAGAGAGAGAGGAGACTGGGAATCCCAGAGGTGGGAATAGCTGAGGACCTCATCCTGCAGTCTGATCTGAGTGAACAAACCCTGTGCTGAAAGTCCCACTGCAGTCTGTGTGGGACGTGCCTCCTCTAGGATCCATGCCTGAGTGTTTGTATTAACGGAGTTATTAAATCCTTTGCTGTGGGCCTCACGGAAGAAGAGGGCTCTTTAAAAGGGCTGGTGTCTTGGCTGTTCTCTGTTGCTCTTTATAGCAATACAAATGAAAGTAGCTTTACGGTGGCACTTACCAGCCACAATGTGCTAGGCGCTGTACAGACACATAGAGACCGTCCCTTTTCCAGAGTCCCCAATCTAAACAGACAAAGGGTGGGAGGGGAAAGGATGGGGCCAGGATCATATAGGTCAGTGGCAAAGCTGGGACTAGCTCCCAGGTGTCTGGGCTCGCAGCCCGGTGCCCCAGCTGCAGCTCCATGCTGCTTCCTGCAGAGTGGTGGTCTTCGGTCACTTGCACCTGAACTGTAAAGCTGCTGATCATAGTGAGAACGTGGCTGGCTGGAGAGAAGTATTTATTGTGCTGAAAAGGACGGCGGTGTGAAAACGTGGTTGCTAGGATGGTCCAGCTTGGCTGCCGACGGCTCGGCGACTGAATCTGTAGGTAGCACGCCCAGATAGAAGCGAGCTGACTTTCCAAGGTGCTGCACCGTCTGCAACGCCCGTGGGCGTGAATACAAGCTGCGGAGCTCTGAAACTCAGGCCATTGTTCGTTAGGTGCCTAGCGGGGTTTGGTGCCTAACATCAGGCCACCAGATTTGGAAAGGCTGGCCTGTATTCCCAAGCCCTGGCCATCTGCTACCTTGACCGCTTAAACCTTCTGCCCCTTTTAACCTGCCCCGGCACCTGTCTAGATAGGTAAATAGGGTGTGTTTGGAAGTGTGTTCTCTAGTGTAGACACAGTCTAACACAGTGGTCCCCAAACTTTTCACGGTCATGCCCACCCCTTACCCCTGTCTGCCTCCCCCCCCTCCCAGTAGTGGGACCACAACTTGGGGTTGGGGACACAGGGGGCCGAAGCTGAGGGGGGGCTGGGAATAGAGCCGTGGCCAGGGGCCAAGGCTGGGGGTGGAGCCAGGAACTGGGGTTAGGGGCGGGGTCGGAGCGGGGCTGAGTGGTGCTCCCTCCCCTTCCCACGTGGGGGCTGGCCCGGGCCCCACTGCCCCCCCCAAATGTTCCTCTGTGCCCCCCTAGAGAGGTGAGCCCCACAGTTTGGGGACCTCTGGCATGTTAGCTGGTTGTGCTTGACCCTAGTTTCACACTTGGTGGGGACGTTTTTAAGTGTGTGGTCTAGACATGCCCTTCCATTGCAAACTCTAGGGGGAGGGATGTGCCTCCTTTTATGTTTGGAAAGCACCCAGCATATGGTGGGTTATGCTAGAAGCGGAGAGCTCAATAAACGTGCGCACAGTTCCAGGGCCGCATGGTAAATGTCCAATGCTCTAAATGATTTCAAAAGTTCTGGAGCGGCCTGTTATCTTCTCAAGAGCGGAGGCTGTTTCTTTAATTCTGCCCTGGCTCGGAGGCAGGTTGGACATTCGGGATCCTGTTTAAACACTAAAGAAGCAGCTCTCGCTGCCAGCACTTGTGGAACATTATCTAAATCAGCCACTGGGTCGGCTGAAGTGTCAGCAAAGCTGATCCAAATTAATCCCTGGTGTAAAGGCACCCGTGTCAGTGGTGTTGCACCCGGGAGCTGACTCTGGCCCTCGGCGCTTTACTGAATTCAGAAAGTTAAGAGAAGTTGATGGTTGACCCCAGATGAAATCTGCCCAGCAAGTAAAAATAATTCTCTCCTTAAATAGCACAAGGAACTCACCCACAGCACCACTTTGAGCCAGACGCTCCCACCTGCTGGTATTTTTCAGGGTGGATGTCCCCATGTGAAAGCAGGACTTGGAGAACTTGATGCCCCTAAGGGGGCAGCTTGCCAGTTGTCACTAGGATGCTGGGGCAGCAGGCCGGGGGGAGAGAGAGAGGTGATCTGAGCACAGGCCCGGGACCAGGAAACTCCTGGAAACTAATCCCGCTGCTTCAGCCGCTGGGGTGCAGGCAAATCACTTCGCGTCTCTGTGCCTCAGTTTCCCTGTCTCCCTTGGGGGGAGAGGGGAGGAGCAGGGGGCAGGACCTCGTGGCAAGGGGGTGCTAAGGCCAAACACTGCCCCGCCCACCGGGAAGAGGCTGGCACCGCCCCTGAGCCTCGGGCAGTCCCAGAGCGGTGCCGCAGGGAATCCAGAACCAATGCTGTCCTGGAGTCATTCAGCCCAGGACTGGGACTTGAAATGTGTATTTCAGGACTGTCCTGCCCAATTCAGGACAGGTGGTCACCCTAGACTGGCTGCCTTTCTGGAAGATCCCCGCTGACCAAACACAAGTTACTGGGCTCAAGACATGGGTACCTGGGGGAAATGTAATGTCCTGGGCTATACCAGAGGTCAGCCTAGAAGATCTCATGGTCTTGGGCAACAAAAATGACTAGGAGGCTGGAGCACATGAGTTATGAGGAGAGGCTGAGGGAACTGGGATTGTTTAGTCTGCAGGAGAGAAGAATGAGGGGGGATTTGATTAGCTGCTTTCAACTACCTGAAAGGGGGTTCCAAAGAGGATGGATCTAGACTGTTCTCAGTGGTGGCAGATGACAGAACAAGGAGTAATGGTCTCAAGTTGCAGTGGGGGAGGTTTAGATTGGATATTAGGAAAAACTTTTTCACTAGGAGGGTGGTGAAGCACTGGAATGGGTTCCCTAGGGAGGTGGTGGAATCTCCTTCCTTAGAGGTTTTTAAGGTCAGGCTTGACGAAGCCCTGGCTGGGATGATTTAGCTGGGGTTGGTCCTGCTTTGAGCAGGGGGTTGGACTAGATACCTCCTGAGGTCCCTTCCAACCCTGATATTCTATGATTCCCTTTTGGTCTTAAAATCTATTCTCTCACTGACCCAGGAAGTGGAATGGAAAGGCCGAGAGAAGCCTTGCTTTAGACCAGGGGTAGGCAACCTATGACACGCGTGCCGAAGGCGGCACACGAGCTGATTTTCAGTGGCACTCACACTGCCCGGGTCCTGGCCACTGGTCCGGGGGGCTCTGCATTTTAATTTAATTTTAAATGAAGCTTCTTAAACATTTTAAAAACCTTTTTTACTTTACATGCAACAATAGTTTAGTTCTATATTATAGACTTACAGAAAGAGACCTTCTAAAAACGTTAAAATGTATTACTGGCACGCAAAACCTTAAATTAGAGTGAATAAATGAAGACTCGGCACAGCACTTCTGAAAGGTTGCCGACCCCTGCTTTAGACTGACTGCTGGGTTGGGAACTGAGCGTCGCTTTCCCCCCAGGCTGGGTGCTAGGGGACTGGTGCTGCCCTCGGGCTCCGATTGTAGCTGTGTAGTTCAGGGCTTATGCATGCGCTGGGTATCAGCGGTATTTTGTTTTTATGCACCCATCACCCAGTGCCAAATGCTAAAGCACGTGCATGGGCGGTGGGTATCATAGGCCGGGGGAGGCTGGGCCTCCCCAAACAGCCTGGTGTGGCCCCGCCCATGCTCCGCCCCAGGCCCCCTCCTCCCCGCTTCCAGTTCCCTTCCTGCTCTGCCGTGGCGGTGAGGCTGGGGCTGGCAAGCTGGGCCTGAGGCATGTTTCACCGCCCGCCCGGCACTCGGGGGCTGGAGTTGGGGGCACTGGGACCGTGCCGCCCAGCGCTGGGGTGAGGGGCGCGCCGGCCACAACACCCACCTGGCACTGGGGCGCTGGGATCAAGCCACTCGCCCGGCACTCCAGGGCAGGGGATACGTGGGGGGGGCTGGTGGCCGCGAGGGGGGGTGCACTGGGCTCCAGCGGGGGTGGGCGGGGAGGGGCGGGGCCTCAGGCAGAAGGGGAGGGGCCGGGGGCTAGCCTCCCCCAACGGCTCGTTCACCCGCCGCCCAGGAGCAAGAGTCACATGGGGGTGTGGTGCCCATGGGAGACAGGGCTAGCTAGTGGACAGAGCACTAGCTTGGGACCCAGGGCTCTTGGGTTCAATCCTTGGCTTTGCCATTGAACTGCTGGACTAGTCATTTGGTCTCTCTGTGCCTCAGTTTCCCATCTGTACAGTGGAGATTATAGCCCAGCCCTACCTGGCAGGAGTGTGGGGAGAATAAATCCATTCAAGACTGATGCACTCAGATACTGTGGCATCAGAGGCCATACAGGTACCTAAGCTAGGGAAGAAACCTCTCCATCAGTGATGCATTGTCAAATGCTTGTCTAGAGGGGTCTGATCTGAATGGGCCCGGTCCTGCCAGATGCTGACCATCCTCCGCTCTGAAGACAGGAAGGGGCTCAGGATCGGGCCCACTGGCAGAAAATTTGTGCTGTGGGGGAGCAGAGGGAAAGAGTTTCCAGGCTAAGGAAGGTTTCTCCAAAAACACCCTGCTACTGTGTAGTTGAATGTGGAGACAGAGCACCCCTGAACCAGCTGGGTGATCTTGTGGAGAACGGGCGGAAGCAGGGGAGCTGGCTTCTGTTCCTGGCTCTGCTACCGTGGTCACCTTGGGCACATCCCTTCACTGCTCCGTGCCTTGGTTTCCCTAGCTGCAAAGTAGAGTCCATAGCAAGCACCTCGCTTGCATCATGTGCGGTGTCAGACTTTCCTGGACATTAAAAAGCTTTGGGGGTTGTGACGTTATGAGTGTAATATAATATTTCATTGGAAGGTGGGGAAAGGAATCCTCATGGTAATCTGTGCAAGCAGTTTGCTGTAGCTGAAGGGTGTGAAAGTGATTTAATCAAGAAAGTTTCAGTTCCTAACAACCAGAAATTTTCTGTTGTAAATGGATCCACTGACTTTCCTTTTGAAAGAGCCAGTGTGCATAGCTTTGAAAAGGTCTCAGATGGAGTAAGAGCTGTTAAGAAAGTTGAACAGCTCTATGACCAAGTGGCTGGGTTTGGCCATCTTGTCGGGAAGACAACGGTGTTGGGACAGGACTGTCTCCATGCTAATTCTTTAAGTGAGCAGTCTGTGCTCCAAGGTCTGAGGACAGATTTGGTTACTGGTGTTTCAAAGCAAAACAGTTTTATGGCTGAATGCTTGAGGATGCAGGGGAGAGCAAGCAAACTCTCGCCCTCAGACTCTTTGGATTTGTGTGGTATCTCTTTAAGACAGAGTCCAGCCTTGACATTGGTAGCAGCTAAAAATCTAAAAGCTAGTGTCTGTGTTGATGCAAATTACCTGGCTGACAGGGAGAAGAAAGACTTGCTAATAGCTGTTAGCACAGAGAGCCCACCCCATCAGCCAGTGAATTCTGTTGAGCAAGAGAAATCAAAGTTTAATCCTTCAGGACAAGCTGGAAAGCAAGAACTTACTTTTGCAAAGGGAAGCCACAGGGTAACCCTAAAATGCCCAAACCCCAATGGTATTGAGCCAAAGGTGTGGCATGACAAAAATCATTGTAGATGGACACTTGCAATGAATTTGTTGTTATTGCTAATGGTATTTTTTGTAACTAATGTCTTGCTATTACCAAGAACTGTAAAAATGTACAATGTGCCTAATCTTTTGGAAAATCCCTTGAACATGTTAAGAGGAATACATGAAAACACACTGTATGTTAAAAGGCCTGATAATTCTAATGTTGCACAGTAAATGCCTGTAAACAGTATTGGAACTTTTCACAGGAGAAAAGACATTCCAAACCTGATGTGCTGTATAAGAAGGGAAACTGAGGCACACTACCATATTGCTTTCATGGCTAAATGCCAAAATTCCTGTACTATGGACAACATTAATATCTACATTGATTTGCTGTTAATTGGGTTCCAAACATTTGCCAGAGCTTGTATGGATAAAGTAGCTATGTTCTTTAGCTCTGGGCAAGATCACATGAGTCATCCAGGAACCTGCTGCAGCAGCAGATCCAATCCACTATTGTTCTAACCAAGTTTTACCTTGAGTTTGTAAAGAGAATCAATCATGTTATTAAACATGAGTTGGGTAAACCATTTCTGTTATACATTAATATGGCTTCTAACCCAGTACAAGCTGTAATGAAACAGAACCCCGGATGGGAAGCTTTTAGGATGCAGTCAGTGATGTCTGTGTCATCCCTTCCTGCATCAATTTTGCATTGGGGGTGTGATGTTATGAGTGTAATATAATATTTCATTGGAAGGTGACAGAGCCAGAAAGAGTTAATTAACTCACAGAATAACCTGACCTAGGGATGAACCTTAAGGACTGGTTAGGAAGATCTGTAAAGGAATAGAGCTTTGAAATGCAAGTCTGCATTGTTAGAGATCTCCAGGGTAGATGTTTGCTCAGGTCTTGTGATGTAAGCAAACAAGTCTTGTCTATTGCTATAACTTTAATTCAAAGATCAAAAAAGGAGTATTAACATTTATGATAATACTTGAGTGAAATAGTATTATTGTCTATATGTCTCTTTGAAGGTTGTAGTAACCTGTATCTGAACTGTTTAATGGATAAATTACCCTGTGCTAATTGCCAAGATGTTTGGGACAAGGAGAGTTAAGCTTATTGTTTTCTCAGTCCGAAAGGCTGCTGGAAATGTATAAAAACCCTGGGACATGATCATACATCATCTCAGATCTGCTTTGGGTTTCAAGAGGGGGCAACCTTAAGCCACAAGGATTGAGATCCCCAGTCACTGACTGGAGCCACCCTGAATATGGACATTGGACTATAACCTATGGACTATTTCTGAAAGGACTTTTGGCAACTACAAGCTCACNATTTGGGGTTTGTCTGCCCCGTTTGGTTTGCAGTTCACCCTAATTGAATGACCTCAGCTGGCTCCCACGGGCAGCACCGTCACAGGGGTCCTCAGCCAGCCAGCGCCAGAGGAGTTCAGAGCGGTGTTAGGGAATTGCTGTGAGTCAGGGAGCGGGCTCGGACTGTGTGCCATCGGATCACCAGCAGATTGCACCGTTCAAAACACGTGTCCCCAAATGTCCGACAACGGATCTGTTGGGAATATTCCTATTCGTGATTAGCTGTGTTGCAATAACTTCCAGAGGCCCCAGGCACTAAATGCAGTATAAACACTAGGGCTGCCAACCCTCCAGGATTGTCCTGGAGTCTCCAGGAATTAAAGATTAACCTTTAATTCAGTGATTCTCAACCAGGGGTACCCGTACCCCTGGGGATACGTAGAGCTCTTCCAGGGGGTACATCAACTCATCTAGAGATTTGCCTAGTTTTACAACAGGCTACATGAAATGCACTAGCGAAATCAGGACAAACTAAAATTTCATACAGACAAGGACTTGTTTATACTGCTCCATCTACTGTACACTGAAATGTAAGTACAATATGTATATTCCAACTGATTTATTTTATAATTTATGGTAAAAATGAGAAAGTCGGCAATTTTTCAGGCTGTGACACTTGTATTTTTATGTCTGATTTTGTAAGCAAGTCGTTTTTAAGTGAGGTGAAACTTGGGGGCACGCAAGACAAATCAGACTCCTGAAAGGGGGTACAGTCATCTGGAAAGGCTGGGAGCCGCTGCTTTAATTAAAGATTATACCATAGGCTGAAACCTCCAGGAATGTGTCCAACCAAAATTGGGAACCCCAATAAGCACCCCAAGGCAGACACAGTCCCTGCCCCAAAGAGTTTATTGAACTAACAACAGTTACTGATTAGCATCTCCTTTGTCCAGGAGGGTCCTTTTTTATACACTCTGGATTCAAATGGGTCCCTTCCCCTTTAAGAGCTGCTTCGTTGTCTGTCTGACAAGTATATAAATGTGCCAGGCACTCATATGGCTGAGGGAGCAGAAGGGAGACAGGGCTGGCTGCAGGGACATAAACCATCCCGGAGTGAAGCAGGCAAGCCCATCCCCGGCCGAAGGAATGCTCAGGGTTTTCATTCTCCATGCTGAAAATGTCCAGACGCCGGATACAGACATCAGCGACTCTTACTGTTCTGCGGTGTTTGAAGGTAAGAGCCCTGAGTTAGCAGGAGGGAGAAAGGCACCATGAAAGGGAGGAAGGGATTGAGTGTGGGCAAAGCAGGGGAGGAGCATTCTGCAGCCTGCAGCTGGCAGTGCCAGTTGGGGAATAACACAGAACCTCTCCCCTCCCGCTTCCCTTGGGAGGAAACAAGCGTTTAAAACTGAAGGGGAAAGTTTTATTGTTGGACAGAAGAATAATGTCGCCTCTTCTTTCTGGTCATTCTCTGGCCCCGCCTACCCATGGCTCCCCAGGCCCTCTGTAAGCACTGATGAATGAAGGCACCCGAACCCCTCTGGTGCCATTGTCCCCATTTTACAGACGGGAAATCGAGGCACAGAAAAGCAGCCCGAATTGCCCCAGGAGGCTCATTCTGGGGCAGAGAGGGGAGCAGAACCGTGGGGCCAGGTCCTGCTGTTACACTGGAGTAAATCCATGGAGGTTAGCAGAGGCATGGGTGTGTTTGAGAGCAGAACGTGGAGGCAGGTTTCTGGACATGGAAGAATTATGTTTGCATCCTGTGAAGGATACATATTGGAGTTGATTGATGGATGGAGGTTCTCCCGGGCGCCTGTGGCTTAGATGGGGGTTCACTCTGTTGTCTAGCTGTAGAATATTGTGTCTCTGAGCTTCAAGGGCCCAATCCTGTGAGGTGCTGAGTGCTTCTGTTGGCTTCAGTGGGAACCGAGCACCTCTTGGGATCATGCCCTAACAGGGAGTGAAAATCCTGGGCTTTGAGCTAAGGGTCTATCCTGGGGATTTTTCCAGGCTGCAGAGACACAGGCCTGTGCTTTCCAGATCAAGTTACTGCAGCTCTCTTTTTTTTAACCCTTGAGTGCACCGAGGGGGCCTACATGTCTAAAATCATTCTGGGTCTTCCCATGTTGCGTTCAAATTGCCCTGCGCCTCAGCCCACTTATTCCCACTGTGTTTCTGAGCCTTCTCGCCAGGCCTCTGCATAGCCTCGCGGTCGCAGCTTCTCTGTGAGAACCGAGTCTATGACGATGCAAGAAAACAGCAGCTGGTAAAGCCTCCAGATCGTTTCACGCTGTTTATAACCCCCTCTCTGCGGCTGCACTGCCCACCTCGGCCCAGTGACAAGTCTCTGCTCCTGGGAATTGATCCACTTGATTCTGATAGGGGGAAACTGACTTTGCACACAGATCCTGCAGCCAGATAGGTTCCACCAGGGGCTTAAGTGGGGCCAGGGCCCCAGCATGGGGCTGAATTTCACTCCTAGTGAGTTTGACTCACTACAACAAAGCACACATGGGAGACGTCCTGGCAGGATTGCAGAGGGAGCGAGAGAGCAATTAGACAGAAGGCATAGCCGAGTGGTTAACGCATGGGAGATGGGGACCTGGGTTTTATCTTTCAGCTCTGCAAGTGACTCACTTTGTGACCACAGGCAGGTCATTCCACTGTCTCCGTGCCTCAGTTTCCCTTCTGTGAACTGGGAGAGATTCCCCCCACCCCACATGGGGTTGGGAGACCATGCTAACGTTTGCAAAGTGCATTGAGGGTGCTGTGGGTGTGGAGAGCTGGGCTCTGAAGGCAGCACCCCCGGAGCTTCTGGCAGCTGCGGGAGGTTGCTGGAGGTGGAAATGGGTCTGATCTCCCCCCGCGCTGCTGGGGAGGGACCGGACTTGCTCTTCCCCTGCACTCGGGAAGCTCCGTCTGTTTCATTTGCCTGGCACAGCCTGTGCTGGACTCCGTCCTGCTGTGTTTGTTTCTCTCGCTGAGCACTGAATGACACAGGCCGGTTGTGCAGCTCAGCCTTGAGCCACGGCCCAGCTGTGGCGTTTGGAGCCGTCTGCCTGCAAAGAGAAATGTGCCTCAGTCAGGACATTTATTTTAGTTCTCCTGGAACAGGAGGGGCCCGGGTGGCTCGCGGGTGTCGGGGACACATTTTCCCTGCTTTCCTGCTCGCCTCAGGACTCAGCAATTGTTAGTGGGGCTCCAGGGATGAGATCTGCTGGCAATGCTCCTACTAATACAGCCCAATATGCCGTTGGCCTTGTTGGCAATGAGGACACACTGCTGACTCATATCCAGCTTCTCATCCACTGTAACCCCTAGGTCCTTTTCTGTAGAACTGCTGCTTAGCCAGTCGGTCCCCAGCCTGTAGCAGTGCATGGGATTCTTCCTTCGTAAGTGCAGGACTCTGCACTTGTTCTTGTTGAACCTCATCAGATTTCTGTTGGGACAATCCTCCAATTTGTCTAGGTCACTCTGGACCCTATTCCTACCCTCCAGCGTATCTACCTCTCTCCCCAGCTTAGTGTCATCTGCGAACTTGCTCAGGGTGCAATCCATCCCATCATCCAGATCATTAATAAAGATGTTGAACAAGATGTCTAAGTTCCTTAAATGGTCAGTGCTGAGGGGCTATATTTTGGATGAGACACGAAGCAGAGATCCTGGCCACTTGTGATTATTATAAATACTAAGGTACTTTTCATAAGAGTAGCAGCATATGTCTTGATTTCTTGACCACAACACACTTTGGATAACTATATTCTGGTACCCAAATTTCCTCTGCAGCATCACTAGTACTTTTCTTCACTTTCTGATTCATAGTAGCATCATGTGTTCCACCCCAGAGACAGTTGCACTTCAGTGGCAGACCAAAGCTTACAGCTAAGCAGGGGCTGGACATCTGAGCAGTGATGGGAGAAGCGATCCCGGGGATCTGAGGTGTAGCGCAGTTTGCTTGCAAATCACTTCGGGATCCGTTGGGTTGAACCGCACCATGGGATGTAAAATATCACACAGACCTGGAATGCATGTCTGCTGTGCCCTTGCTGGCTGACTTCCCAGCGGCCCGCAGATTCGTGGTCGCAGGAAGAGAGGGAAGGATCCAGCTACTTGGAGATGAGTTTTGTTTTACTAACAGCGTCCCACCCGAGTTACTGTTCAGGAAGCTCTTCTTGCCAGGGGCTGCAGGTGTCTCCGGCAGAGGTCGGTGTCCTAAACCGACGCCTGCTCCACCCTGCAGAGCTCTCTGCCTGGGACTCCTGCTGTGGGACTCGCCCAGTCTCCTGCTGTTGGAAACCTACCCATGCAAATCCTCGAAGAGAGGCAGGGTTTCAGTCCGAGCCCCGGCCTGTGGCTTTGAGAACTGGCCGTGAGCAGGGGGCCGGAGTTGGAGGCAGATGCCTAGAACAGGGCAGCGGCCGGGGTTAGGTGTGGCCTTAGGTACCATCTTCATTGAGGAGCTGGAAAAGGGAGTAATGGCACTTTGGGAAAATGTGCAGATGAGGCTGCACTGGGAGGAGCTGCGACCGAGGACAGAGAAATAAACCCAAGGGCCCTGCAGAGACCAGGGACTCCAGCAGAAAGCAACCAGGAGATTCAAGCTGGAAAAGTGCAGCCAGTCCCCGGGCAGGGGAGCAGGCCGCACAGGAGAGGCTCAGGGGGAAGGAAGGAGGAATCTGGTAAGCAGTGACACTGACGGAGACCTGGGGCTGCGAGGGGGTGGCGGACTGGCCAAGAGTTTGCAATGAAATGAGTCAGCAGAAGAAGGGGCCGGGGCCATCTTGCCACACCTGGAATCAGGGGTTCAGCTCTGGGCTTCCCATCACCAGACAAATCCTGACTGAGTGGAGGGAGTTCAGAGCTGTCTGTCTGACCCGGCCCGTTCCTGGGGTATCTCAGCAGACGTTCGTGTATTTATCCTCGCCCCCTGCCCCTGTGAAATAGGGAAAGGCTTCCCTCCCCATTGTACATCTAGAGAAACTGAGTCACAGAGAGACCAACCGACTGGCACAAGGTCCCCCAGGCCACCTCTAGCAGCGCGGGGAATCGAACGTCAGTGTTTAACGTACCAGGCTAATGCGCTAACCACCAGATCATCACCCCCACAGCCGAGCCATAAAAATATCCAAGGAGGCTGAGGGTCGGGATGAGGCAAACCCGGACGAGCTGAATCTGTAAAGACTGGCTGAGCCACGCCAAAAGGGGTGGGGATGTGAGACCAGCGTCCACGTCTCAGACAGGGGCAAACACCGAGGAGAGAAGGGATATTTTCACTTGTCAGAAGCCACTGAAGCAGTAATGGCATGGAATTAAGAAGGGGCGAATTTAGAGTGAATATCAGCAGTGCCTGCCGGAGAGTGGGGTGTGGATTCATGTCTCGAGGGGGAGCAGATGGGAACTCATCACTTGAGATGCTTGAAATCCAAGTGCAGAAAACGCTAGTAAACACATAATAGGGGACAATTCTGCCCTGGCCAGGAGAGGAACCAGGGGAGCTAACAGATCCTGCCTTCCTCTGCACTTCCTGGTGTGGTTGCAAAGTGTGTATCTTGCACAAGAACACTCTGATTTTCAGAGGCGCTGAGCACTTGTGGCTGCCCGTTTCAGAGGTGCCTGGGCAGCACTTCCAAAAATCAGGCTGGAGATTGCTGCCTCCAGGAACACTTTGCTTGTGCGCGCTCCCTCTCTCGGTCTGATTTTCTCTCCCTCTTTTTATTTCCCCCTCTGTGGCCTGCCAACGCTGAGCTCAGGGTGCCGGGATAGGATACAACCAACCAGCAGCATCCGGACGCTTTCCAGACAGAGGCAGAATGCACTGGGCAGAGGGCAGGGCCGCCGAGAGCGGGTTCGGGCCCAAGTGAAATTTTTTTTCCAGGCCCCCCAGCAAGGGCGGACCGGCTAAACAGGGCCGACGAGAGGGGGGGAAGCCGGGCCCCAGGCCCCCTTCTGGACTGCCAGGCCCCGGTAAGGCGACGAGGGGGGAGGGGAGGAAGCTGGGGAAGCCAGGCCCCGGGCTCCCTTCCGGACCGCTGGGCCCCGATAATTTGTACCGGCTTCCCCCCCCCTCGTCGGCTGTGGCAGAGGGTGGAGTCACCCAGCCCCTGGAGTGAGCCCAGCCCCTCTTGCTGCTGACACAGGTCCTGAGAAGGTTGCGCTGTGGGGCTGGTCAGGGACCAGTGTTTTCATCCATGAAAAACATCAGTGACAAGGATTTAAAATCAAAAACAAACAGTGAAAAAGTTTGTGTGGGTGTCAAAAAATGGCAAATGTTTAAATTCCCTCAAGTTTTGTTAGCAAAATAAACAATTTAACCACCCCCCCGCCAACCCGAACCATGTTTTTTCTTTGAAAATGTCCATTTAGTAAAAAACCCTCCATTTTCCATCAAAAAACAAAGAATCCACAGGAAATTGTCGAGCGGCTCTAGTCCGTGGCTCTGTGCCAGGCTCTGACCTGCACGGTTCTTTGGCCAATGACCTCTCTGCTGCAGGAAAATAGACTTTCATACTTGTGATCCTGGCGGAAACCGCAGGGGATTTCCTGGCGATAGGGCCCCCCTGTACAGCTGACTCTTGGGTAGGGAATATCACTTGGCATTCAAGTCCTACAAATGCTGATTTACCTTTTACCAAAGGATCTTGCAACACTAATAATGAGGAAAATTAATAATTTTGCTTTTCTCGAGTATCTGATGCCTGGGGGGACCAGACCTGGGGCATTTAGGTGTAGATGTTACAAGCCGGTATGGTTTGAGCTGAGGGACCAGATCTGTTAATTGCAGACACTGGAGACTCAGAACCGCTATATGTGGCGTATCCACTAAAGGGGAACAGAGAAGCACAATATCTTCGTGTGGGTTACATGGCTCTCTTCTAAATACTAATGATCAGGGCCCTACCGATTTCACTGCCCGGCCGTGGAAAACATGTCATGGACTGTGAAATAAGCCCTTCCCCGGGAAATCTGATCTCCCCAGGCTGCTGGGAGCCAGTAGACAGCTAGCTGGGAGTCCCAGCCGGGCTGGCGAGGGACAGGACTTGTCCTTCCCCTACACAGCCGCTCTCAGAGGGGGAGGATCTCAGACCCACCACTGGGTCCCTTTTGGGTTGGGACCCCCACGGTTACAACACCGTGAAATTTCAGATGTTTAAGCTGAAAACGTGAAATTGACCAATTAAAAAACCCTCCGGCTGTAAAATTGAACAAAATGGACCGTGAATTTGGTCGGGCCCTACTAATGATTTAACCCTCACTAATAAAGCCTGTGGAGTGGAGCGGTATGATCAGATGGGGGAAACTGAGGCACAGAGAGGGGAAACGACTTGCCCAACATCACACAGCAAGGGAATGGCAGTAGCCAAAATCCTGACTCCCATTCCCCTCCTGAGCCACTAGACAATGCTCCCTGCCACACCCGGGGGTGTCCAGCCAGCCTGCGGCACAGTCCTAATGGAAAACGTGCATGTCGTGGAAACGACGGTTCTCAGTTATCGCCTGCCGGAAATTACACAACGCTGCAGTTCAAAGGGTTTCTCATCACCTTCCTCTGCTCTGGGTGACTAGAGGAGGATGAGCGGGGAAGGGAACTTGTGGGGGGAGGTGCAAGGAGTGGGGTCTACCAGGCTGGCTGAACTAGCTCCTGCTAGGAGGGAAAGAGGATCTGGTATTGCTAACGGCAGCTCTCTGAAAGCCGGGGCCTCCTTCGCCCAAGCACCACAGGGAGATTTCAGCCCCGGGCAAAAAGCCAGCATGAGGTCCTGTGCCCTGCTTCAGTTCCGTGCTCATGTGGTCAGGGCCGGCTCCAGGCACCAGCACAGCAAGCAGGTGCTTGGGGCGGCCAAGGGGAAGGGGCGGCACGTCCGGCTCTTCGGCGGCAATTCGGCGGCGGGTCCCTTGGTCCCTCTCGGAGGGAAGGACCTGCCGCCGAAGTGCCGCCGAAGAAGAAAGCGGCATGGTTGAGCTGCCGCCGAAGTGCCGCCGATCGCAATCGCGGCTTTCCCCCCCGCTGCTTGGGGCAGCAAAAACCATGGAGCCGGCCCTGCATGTGGTAGATAGACATAGGTTGTTGATAAAAATACCCAATAGCATCGGACCAAGAACCAGTTCCTGGGGACCCCTCTGGAAACAGCCCCCCTCTTTGATCGTTCCCCATTAACAGCTACAGTCTGCGATCCATCAGCGAGCCGGTTGTTAATCCATCCAGCGTGTTTCCTGTTAACTCCATATCATGCAAATATTTCAATCAGAGCGACGGGGCTTGAAGTTGGAGCTAGACAAACTGAGACTGGCAATAAGGGTGCACATCGTTAGCAATGCGGGTAATTAACCACTGGAATGACTTACCAAGGGCCATGGGGGGATTCTCCATCATGGGCCATTTTTAAATCAAGACTGGATGTTTTGCTATAAGATCATCTCTAGCTCAAGCAGGAATTAATTCAGGGGAGTCCTGTGGCCCGTGCTGTGCAGGGGGTCAGACTAGATCATCACAGTGGTCCCCTTTTGGCCCTGGAATCAACGAATCTATGGTACTAAGTCAAATGTCTTGGAGAAACCCAAGTATACTCGATCAGTGCAGTTGCTATCAACCAGACCTGTAATGTTATAAAAAAAACCAACAGGTTTGTTCAGCAAGACCAACCTTCCTTGAAACCGTACCGTGCTGACTGGCATTAATTATATTTCTAGCCTCTAATTCTTTGTTGACAGAGTCCTGAATTAGCCGTTCTATTATATTTTACCTGGGATCAACATCAGGCTAACCGGTCTATAATTCCCTTTATTGGACCTACACTGGCTGTCTTCCAATCCTTTGGAATTTCCCCCATTTTCCAAGATTTGTTAAAAATGAACATTTGTGGCTCGGAGAGCTCCTTGCATGTAAATTATTGGGGCAGTATTAATAATTGCTCTTTCCAGAAAATAGTTGCTCTTTCAGCACATCACAACATGGATTTAAAAGGAGTTCATTCTGGTCTCTGAGGGCCATTCTAGATCATTACAAAAATTCTGTCGTTCGCGTCCTGATCTGTTTGGCTTCACCCCTTTGCAAACAAGCAAAACCTAGAAAGAAAAAACTAACCCACAAACAGACTGTGCAGTCTTCAAATAATGGCCAGTGAATGAAGATTTCTATACCACAGAAAAGCCCCAAAAAGTGTTGATGAGAAATCTACCCAGATCGACCCAGAAGATTATAAATAAATACCTTGCAATAGTTCAAACCCTCATGTTCCATGGTAGCAAAAGCCTTGCAGGATACCCTGAGGTATATAGCTTATTTGGAAAAATATTGCTCATTTTATGGTTATATTTAGTACTTACGTAGACTTCCTCTTGATTTAATTTGTCTGTGGTTAAGTGACAGGTGAGTAGATGGCATTCTCCAGTGCTGGGTTCAGTACCCCATTGTGTGTTCCATCAAAGCTGTGCTCTGTGTTGTGTGATAGAATTAAAAGGAAACCTTCAAGACACTTTTAATCATTTAAAAAATAATTTTATTACCTGCTGTTGTTTCTAATTTCTTTTGCTTTGCTTCTCTGTTTCTTTCCCTTATTAAAAGTGACTTGCAAAGAAAATGAAAATAGGTTTGTGCCTCCCATCCCTTGTTCCTTTTCTCTCTGTTTTACTGATATAGATGGAAGTAGATCTGGAAGGGCAGCGTTGCTGCTTTTTATTTTTTACCTTACTAGTATCGGGAAACTCCCGTTTGGCCTTTCTTGGTTTTGCTGGATAATCCTTGGGAGGTTTCAGAGACGTGAACTGTGAGCGCCCTCAGTGCGTGTGGGGAAAAGTGTTTGAATTTTAACAAAAACCTAATTTCTCACAAATGTTTACTGAGCATTTGAGTTTGTTAAATAAAAACAAACAAACAAAACCCTAATTGTTTCCAACAGCTGAAATAAAAATCACTCCTTTTCTCAGGACCCTCTGGCCAAGAGAGGTAATGTGCTCCTTGGACATATAAACAGGGGAATCTCAAGTAGGAGCAGAGAGGTTATTTTACCTCTGTATTTGGCACTGGTGAAACTGCTGCTGGAATCCTGTGTCCAGTTCTGGTGCCCACAGTTCAGGAAGGTTGTTGATAAATTGCAGAGGGTTCAGAGAAGAGCCACAAGAATGATGAAAGGGTTAGAAAACCTGCCTGATAGTGAGAGACTCAAGGAGCTCCATCTATTTAGCTTAACCAAGAGAAGGTAAACGGGAGACTTGATCACAGGCTGTAAGTATTAATATGGGGAACAAATATTTAATAATGGGCTTTCAATCTAGAAGACAAATGTATAACACGATCCAATGGCTGGAAGTTTAAGGTAGACAAATTCCGGCTGGCGGGTGTACATTTTTAACAGTGACAGTAATTAACCATTGGAACTATTTACCAAGGGTTGTGGTGGATTCTCCATCACGGACAATTTTTAAACCAAGACTTGATGTCGTTCTAAAAGCTCTGCTCTAGGAATGATTTGGGGGCAGGTCTCTGGCCTGGGCTATACAGGAGATCAGTCTGGATGGTCACAGTGGTCCCTTCTGGCTTTGGAATCTATGAGGACTTGATCCAAGGCCCAGTGAACTTAACATAGACTCCTACGGAGGGCAAACGGCTTCGGATGAGACCCTCATTGACCCCAGGGTGGAGAAACATCAAAACATTTTAAAAGTAAAAAATATCAGATTTTTTAATTTAAATAAGATATTTTATTTAAATTAAATACAGGCTTTTTTTATTTTCATAGAATCATAGAATATCAGGGTTGGAAGGGACCTCAGGAGGTATCTAGTCCAACCCCCTGCTCAAAGCAGGACCTAATCCCAACTAAATCATCCCAGCCAGGGCTTTGTCAAGCCTGACCTTAAAAACCTCTAAGGAAGGAGATTCCACCACCTCCCTAGGGAACCCATTCCAGTGCTTCACCACCCTCCTAGTGAAACAGTGTTTCCTAATATCCAACCCAGACCTCCCCCACTGCAACTTGAGACCATTGCTCCTTGTTCTGTCAACTCCTTGTTTTTTAAAATAAACCTATTTAAAACTAAATTTGAAACTGACCACTTATGTTAAGACCTAAACTTAATGTATGCCATTAAAATCGTGTAAATGAAATACAAAAATAATATTAAGTAGTACATATTTGCTGCCAAGTTTGAAAGAAAGTCATATTGCTGAACCGGGGGAATTCTCCAAGGGAGGGAGCCGGGGTCTGTCCCCATTAGCCTTGCCGGGCCAGCCCAGCTACTGGGGAAGATCTAGTTCTTCTTGTGCACCAGCGACACAATTCTTTGCTACGTTCCAGTCAGTTCCAGCTGTGCCACCCGGCCGAAGGCAGGAGACACGGGCAAGTGTCACTGAGGGTCTGCTTCACCTTTCATTCCTGGGGATGTGGGGGGAACGGAAGGCTCCCCTCTTGGCTCTCAGATCCCCAGGGGACCTGGTGGGGCCGGCAGCCAGAGAAGCCGTCTCTTGACTTGCAAACTTCGCAAATTGGCTCGGCGTATGCTGGAGAGGACAGTTGTGGCCCCAACTGGTGTCATTTTTAGAGAGTTAGAGCCTTGTATTGTGGGCCCTTCCCTAGGCCCTCTGCATTGGGGAGAATTTCACCCACCCCCTGTAAAATCCTCCCCTGATTGCTACATGCATCATTGGCCGGAGGGAGCCAGGCCTATTGGGTTGAGACCTATGGGAGGTCAGTATTCAGGGCCACACTAGAGAGGAAGCACGGCCTTGTGGCTAAGGCTTAGGACTCATGAGTTTAATTCCCAGTTTGTAGAGTCTCTGTAACGTTGGCCATGGTACTACATCTCTTCCTGCCTCGGTTTCCCCATATGCAAATGGAAGGTAATAATTATTTATTTGACCAGTGGTAGATCAGGGCTCCATTGCGCTAGGTGCTGTACAAACACAGAACAAAACGACCGCCCGTTTCCTGGAGGAGCTTACAATCCAAGTATTAATACATCCCTACCCCACAGGAGGGTAAAAGAATTAACGTTTGAGAGGTGTATCCAGGCAGCTTAGTCCATAGAGATCACTTGCACTGCATGACCTGGAGGGAATTTTGCTACAGGTGTTACGCGTATAAGAAGCACACGGGATCGTTTTCGGGGGAAAAGGCAACACGCCGCGTTGATTGACGATACAACAATTAGCATATGCATTCAATCACTCCACACACACACACACGCACTGTCCCGACAGTCGATCTTATAATTACCAGTCCAGAGTCCGGATCAATCTAGTGGCCAGCTTGGTTGATCACGAGTAGGGAGGAGCTAGGTTCCGTCGGTCGCGACAAGATGCTCCGGGAAAGTCTTGGCAGGACGAACCCAAAGTTTCACGGCAAGGCACCCTGTATATATAGTGATTTTCCTTCATTGGGATAGGGTGACCAGATGTCCCGATTTTATCGGGACCGTCCCGATATTTCGGTCTCTGTCCCGCATCCCGACCGATCTTAGGTCGGGACGTATTTTGTCCCGATATCCGCAGGACTCGCTCGGCTTTTTTCTTTTTATTTTTTTTGCTCAGCCGGGACTCGCTCTGTTTTTTTTTTTTCCTCTCAGTGTGTCTCCCCCCCCCGCCCCTCCAAATGTGTCCCGATATTTTCTTCCCCTCATCTGGTCACCCTACATTGGGACCAATGAGGTTTGCACCATCGTGCTGTAATCAATTGTTGTTTGACTAGTGTTGTTTGACTAGACCATCTGGTTCAGCGATGGCCTTCACCCTTCTCTCTTAACCCCCACATTCCTCATTCACACCCAACACAGAATTGATTTACATAGAACATTTTAAACGGGAACATCACATTGCAGTGCAGAAGAAAACAATCATGGCATGCCTGTCCTTTTAAAATGCTAAACCTACAACAAATTGGTGATCCTTAAAGGATCTGTTACTGCCTTGAAATCGGTCCAGACACAGAGTCCGGCTGATGGCCCATTAGGCTATTCCTTTTTACTATTCAAAAAAAGTAGCTGGCAAAATATAATCAAATCATACACCAATGCATTTAATAGATACTATATTATTATTCTTTATTCTTCATTTTAAATGATAGAAAATGCAAACATAAAATCCTGCTACTACACAGGAATCATTGTTTTATCCTGCCAGGAATACACACCCCTCGCTCGCCCAGCAGGGGGTGTCCTGGAGCTGTGTTTTAGCAATTCAAGCCTTGCTCGACTATAGGCGCGTGAACGTTCGCCATCCCTTGTTAGCAATAATTCAGGCAACTGTACGTCTGGCTAGTGCATTTCAATGTAGCTGCCTCCATGGCCGGATTGGCAGCTGCTCCCAATTGCTCCCCCTTGCCCGCCTCTCTGCCAGGAGCTGAACACAACCCTTTAAAGAAGATCAAGAAACCACTAGGTGGGAATGGGGGAGCCAGGTAGCCCTTAGAAACAGTCTCATCCCAAATACGTGGCTAGTCGCTTAGCAGATTCTTCTGCGCTGCGTCCCATTAATTCCTCACGGCCACCCAATCGGAGGCAAAGCCGTCTACAGTCCTTGCTGGGTTAAGAGGCTCCCATGGGAAATCAGGAGACATTTTATTTCCTAGCATCTCTCATTCATGTGCAAAGACTGTCTGGAGCCATGGAGCGAACCTCCCTGTGTATCTGGAGGCTCTGGGGCCTGGTCTGTGTGACCTACTGGTCAATGTCACCTACGGATCCCACCTGACCCCCAGGCGGGGAGTATGGTACAGTCCCAGAAGCGGCTCTTCAGCGCAAGCTGTAGCAACCCAGGAGTTTAGCTCTGAAGATCTTCACTTCCATCCTTGACGTTGGCAAACCTGGCACTGGCTACCTGAATGCGCCGCTTCCTTCCTTCCATCCGATCAGTTCCACCAAGTGGCTGGATCAGGGCCTGCCTCACCTGGGGAAGAAGGCCCGGTGAGGTTTTATTCTTCGCAAAGTGCGCTTTGGTCCGGGGATGGAGGAGAGAAGGGCCAAGGATTATTAATACTTACTGGGGCGTAGACATCAAAGTGATTGAGGGGTGCCTTAAAAATACCATCAATAGACGACTTCTATCAGCATTTGGCTTTCCACTGCCTCCTTAGGCAGCACCTGTGCCCCATCGTGCATCTTTTACTGTCCTTTAAAGCTCTGTGCTCAATTGTCAAAAGGAAAATCAAACAAGGAGAAGTCCGGAGACCTGACCGGCTTGTCCACCTTGTTAGCTACAAAGCCTGAAATAGTGAGGCAATCTGCCTGTTGGATTGTGGCTAGCAAGGGGACAGATCCGGCAGGATTCCCATGCACAGGACCCCATACTGGCTTCAATGGGAGTTCTGTGCACAGACGGAAGAGCAGAATCAGGCCCACAGATTGCAATCATTGCTAGCCCCAGGCAGCTAAAGAACGTTGCACTGACTGGAGATAGTTGCTGGTTGGATGTAGCTAGACGGGGGTCACTGGCCGGCCGGACCGGTTCCTAGCCAGTTAAGTAGCTGCGGGCCCTGGGAGCGGGGCTCGGCAACATCCTGCTGCCTGCCACAGACCAGGCCGGAGGCTGCTTCACCCCCACCCCGGCTAGCGACCGGTCCGGCCACCCCGCGGCCACTTCACCACCACCCCAGCCGGCCCCCGGCCACTTCACCACCACCCCAGCCGGCCCCCGGCCACTTCACCACCACCCCGGCTAGCGACCGGTCTGGCCACCCCGCGGCTACTTCACCGTCATCCCGGCTAGCGACCGGTCCGGCCGGCCTGCGGCCACTTCACCACCACCCCGGCTAGCGACCGGTCCAGCCACCCCGTGGCCACTTCACCACCACCCCAGCCGGCCCCCGGCCACTTCACCACCACCCCAGCCGGCCCCCGGCCACTTCACCACCACCCCGGCTAGCGACCGGTCCGGCCACCCCGCGGCCACTTCACCGCCCCCCCGGCTAGCGACCGGTCCGGCCACCCCGCGGCCACTTCACCGCCACCCCAGCCGGCCCCCGGCCACTTCACCCCCACCCCGGCTAGCGACCGGTCCCCGGCCCGGTCTGTGGCCGCAGCAGGGCGCTGCCGAGCCCCGCTCCCAGGGCCGCCCACGGCTCTCAGCAGCGCCCCCTGCTGGCCCAAGCGGCTGGTTGCGCCCCGCGCCGCGGGGCTGCTGCTGCTGGTGCCGGGACCGGCTGCCCGCGCCGAGGCGCTCCAGGGGGCCGGCGCCGCCGCTGCTCCTCCCGCGCCCCACTCGCTGCCCGCCCGGCCGCGGCGCTCGGGCTCCCTGTCCTGCGCCCCGGGCCGGCCGGCGGAGCCATGCTGCGCTGCCTGCTGCTCGGAGCCGCCAGCCTCCCCCGCCTGGAGAAGCGGGACAAGCAGAGCGACCCGGTGGCCAGCCTGACTTTCCGAGGTGAGGGGGCGCCGGGCCCCCCCGGATACACGGGGCGCGGGGGGGGGGGGGAGCAGGGGGACCCGACCCCCATGGCCACTTACAGGGGAGGGGTTTTATTGGGGGGCAGCCAGGGAAAACTCTCCCCCCCCCCCACAGCTGGAAAACGGAGGCACAGGCAGGTAAAGTGACTTGCCCAAGGTCACCCAGCCCGCTGGTAGAAGAGCCAGGAATAGAACCCAGGTCTCCTCCCCCCCATACGTCTCCATCCACTTGGTCATGCTGCCAGACTCTCATGGGTGACCCCTTGTGCCCACATGGCGCTCCAGTTGCGGTCTGCATGGGCACAAGGGTTCATCTCCATGGATCTGGACCAAAGGGACGGAATCTGGAGGGCTTCCAGTCTAGGAGACCCAAGGGGCTGTAGGGGCACGATCCACACAATGTGCTGATGAACGAGCAGGATTTCACTAGTTGTGGGTTTCCTTGCATGCGAGCAGTGGCTTGTGGTTTTATTCTGGTTGGGGGTTTACAATTCCTGAAGCCGATCTCCCCGAACTGTTGCTAGCGGGTGGGTGAGGGGTGCTTTATAGAAAAACCTTCTTCCTACATGAATCAAGTGTGTTACTAACTTGGGGCAGCTTTTGCTTGTCGGTGGGGTGTGGAGGGAAAGGTTTCCCCTGGATCGGTGGGGGAGGATGAACAGTTTCCCAGGTTACGTTGTTAAATGGTTGCACTGATTAGGTGATGCCATCTTCATCAACCCAGGTGAAGCGCTGCCACAAATACAGCCCCCCATAATAAACATCAAAGGGAAGAGTAATGGGCCCAGTCCCCAGCTGCTGTAGATCAGCCTAGCTTCATTGAAATCAACAGAGCTCTGGTGGTTTATACCAGTTGAGGATCTGGCCCAAGAACTTCCTAATTAGACAGCTGAGGCTCTGGCACTAATTCTGCTTTACAGGTTACTTTCTGTATTCTTGTACACGGTGCTCAGGTACTACAGCTAAGGTCATGGTAGAAATGGAGGGACAGAGATAGGAACCCTGATGGGTAAGAAAAAGCACCAATGGATTTTTGCATGCCATACAGTTAAATATTGCATGGCTGTGTATATGTAGGTATGTCTTTGTTCCCATTGTTGTCTGTGGTCTCCAGTGCTCTAATATCCGAATACCTAATTACAGTGTAGATGTGTCTTTATTTTTGAAATATATTTAAAGGGGCAACATTTAATTTTGTTTTTAAAGATAAAAAACCATTGGGTGTGAGGAGCTAACAAGTCCCCAGTGCCGTTACTGGATCTGCAGAGGCAGATCTCATTGCAGGATCGGGACTCAAATTTGGTTTAAAACAGGCAGAATTTTAGGAACCAACTTTTCATTATTTATGAAATATGTCTTACTCTTTCGCCTGTCTCTGGACTTGGCAGTTGACAGAATGTGGTCAGTTTCACATTTGTTTCTAGTCAGTTTCCCTTTGGGACTCTCATGCGCCTACCTCTAAAATGTCTCTCTGATCAGTCCCAAACTTACCTACCTTCTATGCAGATTTGGTGCCACTTCGCTTTTAATGGTGGCAATAACTTCCGTCTGCAATAAAGAAGCATGAAACTGAGACCCAGGCAGAGATTCTGATTCAGGAAAGCATGTAAGGAGTGAGCTTGAAGTCTAGAGGTTTAAGCACATGTATAAAGTTAAGCACCCGCTTAAATGCTCTGCTGAACAGGGAGGTTTTCCTGAATTGAGGCCAGTTATTTGTGCTCAAGGAAAGATCCCACAGCAATTTCACTTTCCTGACTGAGTAACTTCTTTGTGTCTCTCCCTTTTGGGGCTGAGGCAGGCCCTGGTGAGGCTGAGATGTGTGCTTGGGCATTGGCCCAAGGCGGCAATATATTGGGCCCCAATCCTGGGCTCACATATGCAGGCAGAGCGGCTTCAGGTGTGAGGTTTTGGGCCCCGGGCTGGCAAGGGACTCACACATGTTGATCTTTATGCCTGGTGAGTAGTTCCACTGAAATCAGTGGGATGCCTTGAGGTGCATAAAAGTTAAGCATGTGGCTTGCAGGGCCAGGGTCTTGGTTTGCAAACATCAGAGGGGAATGTGTAGATTCAGTCCCTCCCCAAGCCAGGTTTCCCCTGAATTGCTCTGAAAAGAAAAACAAACAACCCATTAAAGTATTTTTGTAAAATTCTTTAAAACAACAACAACAAACACCTAAATTTAGGCCCATCCCTAAGCCTGGCTACCCGGTTCCCAAGCCTGGATCGCAGCGCTGGGATTTACATGTGTTCGGATTCTGTGAATCTGCTTGGAATGACAGTGACCATATATAGTAATACTGAACGCTGTGTGTGACGGACAGAGGGGAAGAAAATCCATCAGGGAAACCTTTTGGGAGGCCTTTGGCATTTGAGTCACTGCTATTGTTTTTGTGCCTCACGCTAAAGGCTTTTCCTTTTCCTTTTCCCCTTTGCACAAACTGACTAGCACCCAGAAACGCCGTTACTAGGGCTGAAAGCTGCAGGCCCCCGGGGGTTGGTGGCGTCGCGGTGATAATCATGCTTTTCAAATTCAAACCGGAAACAAGGCTGGGAGTAATCAGCCACGGAACGTACCTAGCGCCGTGGTGGATTCTGCACGGGACTGGAAGGCCCTCCTGGGTCATAGCATCCAGTCCCCTGCTCTCAGAGGCAACCCCATCATATCATCCCGTTCATAAACTTATCACGCTCCATCTTCAGACTAGTTCGGTGGTTTGCCCCCGTGGGAAGCTGTCCCGGAACCTCCCTCCTCTGAAGGTTAGAAACCTTCTAATTTCCAGCCGAAGTTTACTCCTGGCCACTTGTTCTTGTTCCAACATGGTCCTCTAGCTTCAGCAGCTCGTCTCCCTCCCTGAAGTATTTGCAGAGAGCAATCCGATTCCTTCTCAGCCTGCATTTTCAGGGGCAGCACGTTTGTATCATTTTTGGTGGTGCCCAGAACGGGTCCAAATCCTGACCCGACCCCCCCCACCTGCCTAAGGCTCTGGGAGGGTGTTTGGGTGCGGGCTCTGGGCTGGGGCAGGGGGTTGGGGTGCGGGAGGGGCGAGGGGTCGGGCTCTGGGAGGGAGTGTGGGTGCGGGCTCTGGGCCGGGACGAGGGAATGGGCTGCAGGAGGGCTGCAGGGGTCGGGCTCTGGGAGGGGGGTTGGGCGCCGGGGGTGGGCTCTGGGCGGGGCCGGGGGGGGGGGAGGGGGGGCTGGGGTGCAGTGGGGGTGGGGGGTCGGGCTCTGGGAGGGGGTTTGGGTGCAGGCTCTGGGCGGGGGTAGGGGATGGGGGTGGGGGAGGGGGTGCAGAGGTCAGGCTCTGGGAGGGGGTGTGGGTGCGGGAGGGGTGGGGGGGCGGGGCGCGGGGGGGGGGTTGGGGGGGCGGGAGGGGTGAGGGGCGGGGCTCTGGGCGGGAGGTTGGGTGCGGGCTCTGGGCGGGGACGGCGGGTTGGGGTGCGGGAGAGGGTGCAGAGGTAAGGCTCTGGGAGGGAGTTAGGGTGCGGGGTGCAGGCTCTGGGCGGGGGTAGGGGATTGGGGTGTGGGAGGGGTGCGGGCTCCGGGCTGGGATGGGGGGTGGTGGGGGGGGGCGGGGCGGGGGGGGGGGGTCGGGTTCGGGGGGGGGGTTGGGGGGCGGGCTGGGGGCGGGGGGGGGGGCAGGGGCGCGGCCGGGGGGGGGGGTGGGGGTTAGGGCGCGGGGCGGGAGTTTGGGTGCGGGGGCGGGGCGGGGGGGGTGGGGCTGGGGGCGGGGGTGGGGCCCCCGGGCTGGGCTGGGGGCTGGGGGTCGTGGAGGGTGGAGGGTCCGGGCTCTGGGAGGGAGTTTGGGTGCAGGCTCTGGGCTGGGGCGGGGGATTGGGGTGCAGGAGGGATACCGGGGACCGGCTCAGGGGGGGCGATGGGGCGCAGCAGGGGGGGTCTGGGCAGGGACGGTGGGAGGGGGTGCGGGGGGGGGGCGGGGTGCCGGTCCCGGGCGGGGGAGGGGGCTTGGGGGTGGGGGGGGGGTGCGGGGTCGGGCTCTGGGAGGGAGTGTGGGTGCGGGCTCTGGGGTGGGGGCGGGGGTTGGGGTGCGGGAGAGGGTGCAGAGGCCAGGCTCTGGGGGGGGGTTTGGGTGCGGGAGGGGGGAAGGCTCTGGGCTGGGGCGGGGGATTGGGGTGCAGGAGGGGTGAGGGGTCGGGCTCTGGGAGGGAGTTTGGGTGCGGGAGGGGTGAAGGCTCTGGGCTGGGACGGGGGGTTGGGGCGCGGGAGGGGTGAGGGGTTGGGCTCTGGGAGGGAGTTTGGGTGCGGGCTCTGGGCTGGGACGGGGGATTGGGGTGCAGGAGGGTTGCAGGGGTCGGGCTCTGGGAGGGAGTTTGGGTGCAGGGGTTGGGCTCTGGGCTGGGACGGGGGGTTGGGGTGCGGGAGGGGTGAGGGGTCGGGCTCTAGGAGGCAGTTTGGGTCAGGGGCCGCAGGGACGTGCCAGACGCTTCCGGGAGCGGTGCAGAGCGAGGCCGGGCAGGAAGTCTACCTTTGCTCTGCTGCACTGCCGCCGGCGGCGGCCGGGCCCCCCCGGACCCTTTTAAATTGCCCAGGGGCAGGCAGGGCCGGGAGGGAGGCGTGCGGGGGTGGCAGGTGGGGCCAGGGGAGAGACCCGGCCCCGAACATTGGTGGAGCCCTGAATATTCCTGGAGCACGGCACCCCGGGCCCATATAACTTGCTGCCCCTGTGCATTTTGCCAGGCTAAACAAGCCAAGCTCTTAGACTCTGCTCCTAAGGCAGGGTCTTTCCATTCCCCTGATCCTCCGAGTAGCCCTTCTCTGCACCTCTCCTCCATCACTTCAGGTCTTTAGATCCAAGACTGGCTGTCTCCAAAAAATAAGCTGTAGTTCAATTAAGAGTTAGTGAACTTTTTTTTGCAGGAATCCCTGGATGAGGGTCTTTGGCCTGAGCTATGGTTCATTAAAACCCATGAATCTGTAGATCTCAAAGTACTTTACAAACGTGGGAAAACATTTTGCAGAAGGGGAAACAGAGGCACGGAGTAGTTAAATGTCTTGCCCAAAGCAAAGCAGCACATCCGTGGCAGGGGTAAGGATAGGACCCAGGAGTCCTGACTTACCAGCACCAGGCTTGCTCTGCTATGTCATAGGTGCCCCTTATGTCCTGCCCTGGGCTGAGTTATTCCTGATCCAGCAGGGTGGTGGGATCTTGCCACGTACCCCTCAAAGAAGATTGATTGGATGTTGGAGGTGTGAGTGAAGTAGCTGCATCTGTGCTGTCTCCGGTAAAGTGACGTCTGTGAGGCAGCCCAGTTGCTTTAAAGGAAAACGTGTTTGTGCTGCGGATTCAGGCTGAGGTCTCCCTGGGATCCTGACCGGCAGTGGTCATTAAAGAACCCTCATGGCAAGTTTTGCGAGTGTCCTGACCAGAAACGAACCGAAATCTGGTTAATTCCCTATTATTTTTACACACGTTCCTCCTCAGCAGAACAAAATACTCCTCTTCATTTCCCGTCCTAAACTGTTGTGCAGTGTCCCTGTGTGCTAGTAAACAGCTGTGGTGTCCCACCCCAGAGGTGGCTGCATTTCAGTCCCTATGTGATTTTTTTAAACAGCTGTAGGATCCTCTGGCTGGGATCACTGAGCCTACTGTCAGCCCTTTACAAATAGTAAATAATACCGAAGAGCATGCTGTAACTGACAGCCACGTTCAGAGTCGCATGTGGCGTCTGAATTGCTGCCTGGTTTGGTGTTGGGCATGATGACCCTCAACATCACTGATCTTCCGCAACCAGTTCAAGCTTCTTGTTCTTGTCAACAAAAGCCTGCGCAACTCCGCTCAGACCTATCCCTCTGCCTCCTCCGCAGCGTACAGAGCTTTTGGGCAGAGTGCTGGCCACAAGAGGTGTGGATCTGTATCTTCAGTCCCTGGGATGTTACTTTCAGATTAAATGAAGCAACCATCAAAGACAGAGCGAATCTAAAAATCTCCAAGCAGGGGAGAGCACCTAGTGACTTGCTTTGGAATATGCTGAAGCAGGAGAAGAGATGGTTCTGCAGATCACAGAAAAAGGCCTCTTCATTTGGTTCTGTAGCTCCATACCTCCCAGCTTGTCTCACTGAAGTCAGGGGTGGGGGATACTGGAGACTTATGCCAGTGTGCTTGAGATGAGACACTGGCTCAGTATAGAATCATAGATTCTAGTATAGCTGCTTTTAGCAAGGTAATGCACCTTGGTGTGGAAGGATGGTGTTGAGGTTAAGGCATAGGACACCCGGGGGGGCAGCAGGGATCTTTACTAGGTTCACCTATAGACTTACTCGTTTTGGTTTGAGCAAGTCCTGTCCTCTCACCGTGCCTCAGTTTCCCCATCTGTAAAATGGGGAAATAACTCTTCCTTTCCTCTCAGAGGTGCACTGAGGATAAACCAGTGACGTGCTTTGAGATCCTCGGGTGATGGTGCCGTTGGAGGAGGTGAAACACTATTATCAACTTTTTTTAACAGGGCCTGGGATGCAGATACAAGAGGGGCAGAGGCCAAAGAAAAACAGGAGGGAGCTGCCCATAAACCATTTAATTAAATACCAAGGAACTGGGGGCCAAAGGGGCTGATGGAGCCTGGGTGCTCATGTCTCTCTCTTGTAGCTGCTCTGCCGAGAAGAGCCTGCTGCTTACCCACACTGAGGGAAACTGCTGCTTCAGCTCGAGTGCCAGAGGCTTGTGCTGAAGGTTGCGTGTTCGAGCCCCGCTGATGACTCTGGGGCGTGTGTGGTTATGCTAGTGGGGGGAGGCTGGACAAAGCCGGAGTGAAGTTGGTGGGCCTTACTCCAACCCTTCATTCAGGATAAATGTAAGAACCAGCTAGCTCAAACCATAGCAGCCTCCACCCCAAGTTTAGGCACATGGCAACGCTTGAGTAGAAGCAGAGACTGGAGACGGATATAGCAAGTGCAGGGGCTGGGGCATTGACTGGTGGAGCTGTGTGCCTGTGTGTGAGAGAATCAGCAGAGAAACAGAAAGAAGGACGGAACAAAGAAGTCCCAGGGAAGCCATGGTAGCATGACACCGAGGAAAAAAAAGCTAAAAGAGAGAGCTTTTGGGCAAAGTGCTGGCTGGAAGAGGCGTGTAACTGTGAATCAAGAAACTGTCTCCGCTTTTTAAGTTCCTTCTGTATTCAGAGAAACAGGGCTTCGTACATTCTTTTGCAAATAGACAGGATTTCACTAAAGAACAGACCTGATTCCATCATCAAATCTCCCAATGAAAGCCCTCTACACCCTGTAAATTGACTTGGCTCAGAAAGGGATAACCGTAAACGCACTGCCTGTGGATTCGTAGCATGTGGGTGGCTTCAGCCAGCAGTTGCCATGTGCATGAGGCTGTGATGGGACATGCTCCCCCCACCTGCCAGCCAGCCTAACAAGCATCCCTGCGCTCAGGCAGTGCCAATTCGGTGCTCCTGCAGCGTGTGCTGTGTCTGGGGAAGGGGAGCTTCAAAAGGTGAAGCTGGCCATCGAGCAGAGGGAAACTTGCCCAAGAGGAGAGGCCCACCAGTCAGGGGAACCCAGCCTCAGGCAGTGACCACCCTTCCCTCCCAATTTAGGGCAGACAGATACTGCTCTGGATGTCTGTTCCCCGTCAGGACCTTGCAGCTGGCTCTGGGCAGCAGCGCCAGGGACGGGAGGTAATTGGACCCAGAGAGGACCCAGGGAATGAGCCCAACTCCTGTGGGGAGCAGTGAACTTGCCCAGGACTAGGGGTTCTGGCAGGGCCCCAGAGTGACGGCCGAGCCCAGCCTGAGAGCCAACTGGCTGCAGAGGGCAGAATCTGGCCCTCCACTTTCCCTGGGAAGGCTGAAAAACCCAGGGCTTTCCTGAGCTGAGCCGTGGGGTGGGCAAGAAGGGATTACTGAAGAAAATCTCCAGACTCTTAGGCACAGATCTGCAATTCCAGCAGCACCCACCTATTTACCTTCCAAAGCCTCGGCCGGCTCTGGAGAGGGGAAGGGCTCATTGTCTCTCGACAGCGCCCTCCCCTGGCCAGACAGGGAAGCTCCAAAGAACCTTCTTTTCTCCCTCCCACCCGGAGTCCTAAGGTGCCAGGTGGGATGGTGGCTGCTGCTGGAGGGGGAACTGACGCCAAGAGGTAGCAGCTGGGTGTGCAGGGAGCGGGGGCTGATTGTGGAAATACCCCAGGGGCTAGCTCTCCCCTGAACGTTCCTGTTCCAGCTCCTTCAGGCCAGTGATTGCTTTGCTTAGCCATCAGTCTGCAATCAGCATCCCAGCGACATTACCCAGCGGCCCTTGTGTTTCTATCCTGCCTGGCCGGGGAGGGTAACACATGTGTTTGAATGGAACGTAGTTGAGTCGGCTTCCTGAGAGGAAGCCCTGGCCGTGGAGGTTGTGTGCCGGCGAGATATGCGTCAACAGTGTGATGCTGTTGCAAAAAAAGCAAACGTGATTCTGGGATGTATGAACAGGCGTGTTGTGAGCAAGACACGAGAAGTCATTCTTCCGCTCTGCTCTGCGCTGGTTAGGCCTCAACTGCATAAGGATAGGACAAGAAGCAATGGGCTTAAACTGCAGCAAAGGCGGTTTAGGTTGGACATTAGGAAAAAGTTCCTAACTGTCAGGGTGGTTAAACACTGGAATAAATTGCCCAGGGAGGTTGTGGAATCTCCATCTCTGGAGATATTTAAGAGTAGGTTAGATAAATGTCTATCAGGGATGGTCTAGACAGTATTTGGTCCTGCCATGAGGGCAGGGGACTGGACTCGATGACCTCTCGAGGTCCCTTCCAGCCCTAGAATCTATGAATCTATGAGATGGAGGCTCTTGGCTCGGTGCGTACGATGGCAGCGGCTGAGCTGGCTCTCAGAAGAGGAGCGAGCTTTGCTCGGTAGCTGCAATGAGCAGTTTTTTTCCCAGGGGGAGGGCTGGATTCCCAGCTCTGCCGCGGACTCCTCGGGTGACCTTGGGCGGTCGCTCAAAGGGCTGCGCTTTGATTAAGAATCACGCTCCTGTTTCTAGGCTGCTCCTCTCCTGCGGCATGACAGGACTGGAAAGCAGCCAGCTCTTCCCCCTGGGGAAATCACCCGCACCCTAGCCTTCCACAGAGCAGTAACCCTAATCCTGCCCCTCGGCCTACCGAGAACCCTAACGCTGCCCTGGGGCAGGGGCTCTGTAAGGGTGTGCTCATCGCCTCCGCAGCAATCACAGGGTGTGCACGCAGCTTGAGGGGACGTCTCTGAGCTAGTTGAAATCACTGTGATCACCGTATAGATGGACCCTGAGTGGTGTAAGAATATCTACGCTGTGCAGGGGAGGGAAGAGCATGTCAATACCTTAGTTTCACTTTCTGGTTCTTATCCAGGGCTTATTGCTGCAATGTTTGTGTAACCTTTGGGTGGGCTAGAGTTCACTTCCTTTCCCGTCTCCAGTGCCTTAAAGAACCCCCCAATTCCCTAGAAAGTAGCTGAAGACCCAGAGTTCGGTCTGTAGGGGTTTTCAGCAAGGATTGCACAGGGTCAGCCTCCCCACATCCAAGTCCCAAAAGGAACGAAAGAAATGAATTTAATTAAATAACTTTAAAAAATCTCATGATAAAGAAACAAATAATAATCTAATGTTTACAGCAGGACATGGCTATGTTATAATCCACAGACATTATCTTCACAGTTCTACAGAAACACAAATAAAGGAAACAAATGAAAATCTGAACAGTTCAGGCCCCACAGAAACACAGTGAGAAGGAACTGAAAGTCCCCAAAAGCTTAGGTTTAGTCTCAGAGTCTCTGATCACCAAATCTGGACAGTCTGCTGAGTCTAAAACAACATCTTCCCTTCCCTTGCTTGTAGGGATCTTCAGTTGGATCCAGGCAGACTCTTCCTCTGCTGACATCCCTGCTAGCCAGCCAGCGAACTGATTAACCCACCACTCAGTTACGTGTCTAGAATTAAAGAAAACACAAAACTGAGACTAGCAAAATAGAAATGACTCTTTCCTCATTACTGCATTTAAAGAAAGTTGGTTTTATTGGAGTGACATTTTTCCAGGGGAGAAACGTCAATCTTGCTGACATTTTTCAGTTTGCTGATCGGGAGAATTGAAACTACAATTTTTCATTTTGAGAGGTCAATTGGAAATGACATTTTTTTTGTTTTGAAATGTCGCATTGTTTGGGTTGGAAAACATTGTCATTTTGGGGTTTGACACTCTCAGTTTAACACTTGTTGGGATTTTTGTGGGCCGCAAAATGTTTATGTTTTGACTTTCTGTTCTAACAGGCAACAGAACCTCATTTCCAAATGTCAAACATTCTATTTCCCACCCATCTCTATACTAATTATTACTTAGTACAGTGATACTCTGACTGCAGGCTGCGAGCCGCCAATGGGACTTTAATGTGTCACCTGCAGCTCTTTGCAGCACGTGATATTAAAACATTGTGTGAGTTAATTATTAACCTATCAGGATGCTTTTATTGTGTTATTAACCAATTATAGTTGATAAATACTTGATTAGTAATTTCACTGTGAAAATTATATATATAAAACACACACACACACATAATATTTCCTGGCACACTGTTTAAATTTGAATCTATACTACTATAGTAAATGAAACAGTGAATTCACACTACTGTGGCTTGTTTGGGTAACGCTGATTGCTAATTTGGCTCCTGAACCACTGAGGTCTGAGTATCACTGACTTAATATAGTATTGATTACAGCTCATTATTTATTAATCATAATACTTGTATCTGCTGCTGTTCATCCATAGATCTCAAAGCACTTTACAAAGGAGGACAGAATCATTATCCCCATTTTACAGATGGGGAAACTGAGGCACATAAAGGTGAAGTGACTTGCCTGAGGTCCCCAGCAGAGCCAGGAATTGAATCCTCAGTTCCAGCCCCTGTGCCTGAATCACCAGGCCACACTGCCACTCCCTTGTAATTTTATACAGTGGATTCTTCTTACTGGCAACCTCTTGGTTCCCAGCAAGAAGTTTCCATTCTCCAGCAGTTGCTGTTACGCAGAAGGCAGGCTTGAGGGGCTGCAGTCAGGGCCGGAAGCACTGGGATGTGCCAAGCCTGGGCCCTGGTGCCAGGGCAGGATGCAGCCTGGAGAGCTCAGGGTGAGGTGCCAGGCAGAACGTGGGCTCCTAGTGTCTCCGTTCCTCGGGGAAAGCCCCAGCATCCAGTATGCAGCCCCCACCCTGCCTGCAGCACCAGGACTCTGGCAGGGGCTCCCTGGGAACCGTCAAGGGAGACAGGGTGAATGGCTACCGCCTGCTTATAGTGCAAGGGACGCTTGTCTGTGCCCACTGGGGGAAACTCACAGCAAACTACCAGCTGCTGACAAGAAAAGTGTCCTGCATCTCTGCCAGCCCTGCTCTTCCCCGTGCAGGCTGACGGTTTGCACCCCCCTCACCCCCCCCGTCTCTCAGCTCCTTAAGTGAGTATTTGGGGCAGAGCAGAGATAGTTAGCCCCCAGATTCCTGCTTTAGCCCCAGGGCACAGGTCCCTCCAACCTCTGGACTCCCGCAGCGTGCACAGATTTGCTGTGGAAACAGAGCTCCCAGTTCATCAGTTTCACCTAAGTTCAGCTCCCTCCTGAGCATGCGGCACTTAAACTTCTATTTGGTTTTACTAGAGACACGACTGTTTGGCAGAGCTTACGATAAAGATTCCAACAGAAGCCAGTGTAAGGACTGGAAGCACGTGGTTACAGAGAAAAGAAAAACCTCCCCACGCAAGCTAGAGCCTACGCGTACTAACTAGTTCCTTTCCTGTCTAATAAGGGATTTCTCACCCAACGATCATGCAGCGCTTGTCCAGGCCAGAGAGTGGGGATCCGCTTTTCGTGAGGCCGGCATGCTGGCCGAACGGCTCCTCTGTAATGGAGGCCACCCCGAGCCCCCTTTTCTCCTTGTATAGTCCCAGTGTAACGATGCTGCCTTTGGCGGGACCCAACTGAGAGTATCAATTCAGGACAAATTGCTTAGAGCAGGACAGTTACAGCCCAAGGCTGGGGGGTCCTTTAAAACCAGCCAGCCAGAGAGGACTTTGGTTTTACCCCCCTGGCTAACCACAAGTCCCACAAGCAATTCCCTTAGACCAGAGGTGGGCAAACTATGGCCCGCGGGACCATCCTGCCCAGCCCTTGAGCTCCCGGCTGGGGAGGCTCGCCCCTGGACCCTCCCCTGCTGTCCCTCCTCCTCCACAGCCTCAGCTCGCTGCGCCGCCCGCACTCTGGGTGCCACTCCTGCTGGGCAGCACGGGGCTGCGAGCTCCTGCTGCTCTGAGCGGCATGGTCAGGGGGTGGGGAGCAGGGGGGTTGGATAGGCGTGGGAGTCCCAGGGGACCTGTCAGGGGGCTGTGGTGTGGATGGGGTCAGGGGACAGGGAGCAGGGGGGGTTGGATGGGTCAGGGGTTCTGGGAGGGGCGGTAAGGGGGCTGGGAGCAGGGGGATTGGATAGGTGTGGGAGTCCCGGGGCGCCAGTCAGGGGGCTGGGATGTGGATGGGGTCAGGGGATGGGGAGCAGGGGGGGTTGGATAGGCGTGGGAGTCCCAGGGGACCTGTCAGGGGGCAGGGGTGTGGATAGGGGTCCGGGCAGTCCGGGGACAGGGAGCAGGGGGGGTTGGATGGGGGTGGGAGTCCCAGGGAACCTGTCAGGGGGCTGTGGTGTGGATGGGGTCAGGGGACAGGGAGCAGGGGGGGTTGGGTGGGGGGGGGAGTCCGAGGGAACGTGTCAGGGGGCTGGGGTGTGGATGGGGTCAGGGGATGGGGAGCAGGGGGGGCTGGATAGGTGTGGGAGTCCCAGGGGCCCTGTCAGGGGGCAGGGGTGTGGGTGGGGGTCAGGGGAGTCTGGGGACAGGGAGCAGGGGGAGTTGGATGGGGGTGGGGCCTCGGGGGACAGTTAGGGGCGGGGGGTCCCGGGAGGGGGCGGTCAGGGGGCAAGGAGCGGGGGGGGGGGTTGGGTGGGGCAGGCGGGTCTGGGGGGGTCAGGCAGGGGGGGGGGGGGGGGGGGGCCCGGGGGGGGGGGGGGGGGGGGACGGGGGGGGGGGGGGGGTGCGGGCGGGGGGGCGGGGGGAGGGGGACCGGGGGAAGTGGGTGGGGGGGGGGGCCTCGGGGGACAGTTAGGGGCGGGGGGTCCCGGGAGGGGGCGGTCAGGGGGCAAGGAGCGGGGGGGGGGGTTGGGTGGGGGGGGGAGTCCCGGGGCGCCGGTCAGGGGGCTGGGATGTGGAGGGGGTCAGGGGATGGGGAGCAGGGGGGGATGGATAGGCGTGGGAGGCCCAGGGGGCCTGTCAGGGGGCAGGGGCGTGGATAGGGGTCCGGGCAGTGCGGGGACAGGGAGCAGGGGGGGTGGGATGGGGGTGGGAGTCCCAGGGGACCAGACAGGGGGCGGGGGGGGGGGGGGGGCGGGGAGCGGGGGGATTGGATAGGTGTGGGAGTCCCGGGGGGCCAGTCAGGGGGCTGGGATGTGGATGGGGTCAGGGGATGGGGAGCAGGGGGGGTTGGATAGGTGTGGGAGTCCCAGGGGACCTGTCAGGGGGCAGGGGTGTGGATAGGGGTCAGGGAAGTCTGGGGACAGGGAGCAGGGGTAGTTGGATGGGGGTGGGGCCTCGGGGGACAGTTAGGGGCGGGGGGTCCCGGGAGGGGGCGGTCAGGGGGCAAGGAGCGGGGTGGGGGGTTGGATGGGTCAGGAGGTTCTGAGGGGGTCAGTCAGGGGGCGGGAAGTGGGAGGGGGCAGATAGGGGGCGGGGGCTAGGCTGTTTGGGGAGGCACGGCCTTCCCTACCCGGCCCTCCATACAGTTTCGCAACCCCAATGTGGCCCTCGGGACAAAAAGTTTGCCCACCCCTGCCGTAGACACCTGCCTTAGACACTCCAGCACCGCTCCGTATGGGGATGACTGGTTATTAAAACCGATACCCCAGTAAAAGAAAAAAGGTTCTCCTGATCCCAAAGAACCAAGCCCCAGGCCCAGGTCAAATGATAACTTAGATCTTACCCAAAATACAGGCTTATAGCCAATAACATAAGAACATAAGAACGGCCGTACCGGGTCAGACCAAAGGTCCATCTAGGCCAGTATCCTGTCTACCGACAGTGGCCAATGCCAGGTGCCCCAGAGGGAGTGAACCTAACAGGCAATGATCAAGTGATCTCTCTCCTGCCATCCATCTCCACCCTCTGACAAACAGAGGCTAGGGACTCCATTCCTTACCCATCCTGGCTAATAGCCATTAATGGACTTCACCTCCATGAATTTATCTAGTTCTCTTTTAAACCCTGTTATAGTCCTAGCCTTCACAACCTCCTCAGGCAAGGAGTTCCACAAGTTGACTGTGCGCTGCGTGAAGAAGAACTTCCTTTTATTTGTTTTAAACCTGCTGCCTATTAATTTCATTTGGTGACCCCTAGTTCTTGTATTATGGGAATAAGAAAATAACTTTTCCTTATCCACTTTCTCCACATCACTCATGATTTTATATACCTCTATCATATCCCCCCTTAGTCTCCTCTTTTCCAAGCTGAAGAGTCCTAGCCTCTTTAATCTCTCCTCATATGGGACCCGTTCAAAACCCCTAATCATTTTAGTTGTCCTTTTCTGAACCTTTTCTAGTGCCAGTATATCTTTTTTGAGATGAGGAGACCACATCTGTACACAGTATTCGAGATGTGGGCGTACCATCGATTTATATAAGGGCAATAATATATTCTCAGTCTTATTCTCTATCCCCTTTTTAATGATTCCTAACATCCTGTTTGCTTTTTTGACCGCCTCTGCACACTGCGTGGACATCTTCAGAGAACTATCCACGATGACTCCAAGATCTTTTTCCTGATTCGTTGTAGCTAAATTAGCCCCCATCATATTGTATGTATAGTTGGGGTTATTTTTTCCAATGTGCATTACTTTACATTTATCCACATTAAATTTCATTTGCCATTTTGTTGCCCAATCACTTAGTTTTGTGAGATCTTTTTGAAGTTCTTCACAGTCTGCTTTGGTCTTAACTATCTTGAGCAGTTTAGTATCATCTGCAAACTTTGCCACCTCACTGTTTACCCCTTTCTCCAGATCATTTATGAATAAGTTGAATAGGATTGGTCCGAGGACTGACCCTTGGGGAACACCACTAGTTACCCCTCTCCATTCTGAGAATTTACCATTAATTCCTACCCTTTGTTCCCTGTCTTTTAACCAGTTCTCAATCCATGAAAGGACCTTCCCTTTTATCCCATGACAGCTTAATTTACGTAAGAGCCTTTGGTGAGGGACCTTGTCAAAGGCTTTCTGGAAATCTAAGTACACTATGTCCACTGGATCCCCCTTGTCCACATGTTTGTTGACCCCTTCAAAGAACTCTAATAGATTAGTAAGACACGATTTCCCTTTACAGAAACCATGTTGACTATTGCTCAACAGTTTATGTTTTTCTATGTGTCTGACAATTTTATTCTTAACTATTGTTTCGACTAATTTGCCCGGTACCGACGTTAGACTTACAGGTCTGTAATTGCCGGGATCACCTCTAGAGCCCTTTTTAAATATTGGCGTTACATTAGCTAACTTCCAGTCATTGGGTACAGAAGCCGATTTAAAGGACAGGTTACAAACCTTAGTTAATAGTTCCGCAGCTTCACATTTGAGTTCTTTCAGAACTCTTGGGTGAATGCCATCTGGTCCCGGTGACTTGTTAATGTTGAGTTTATCAATTAATTCCAAAACCTCCTCTAGTGACACTTCAATCTGTGACAGTTCCTCATCTTATCAATTCTTATCAACTAAACTAAAATTTATTAAAAAAGAAAAGAGAGAGAGAGAGTTGGTTGAAAGATCAATATACATACAGACTTGAATTCAATTTCTTGAGGTCCAGATACATAGCAGAGATGGAGAGTTTGTCGTTGCCAAAAGTTCTTTTAGAAATAGTCCATAGGTTATAGTCCAATGTCCAGGGCGACTCCAGTCAGTGACTGGGGATCTCAATTCTTATGGCGTAGGGTTTCCCCTTCTTGAAATCCAAAGCAGATCTGAGATGCAGAAGGATCGTGTCCCAGGGTTTTTATACATTTCCAGGAGCCGTTTGGCCTGAGAAAACAATAGGCTTAACTCTCCTTCTCCCAAACATCCTGGCAATTAGCACAGGGTAATTTAGCCATTAAACAGTTCAGATACAGGTTACCACAACCTTCAAAGAGACATATAGACAATAATACTATTTCACTCAAGTGTCTTCCTAATTGTTAATACTCCTTTTTTGATCTTTGAATCAAAGCCATAGTAATAGATAAGACTTGTTTGCTTACATCACAAGACCTGAGCAAACACCTACCCTTCTATCTCTAACAATGCAGGCTGCATTTCAAAGCTCTATCCTTTACATATCTTCCTCACCAGTCTTTAAAGTTTGGCCATGGGTCAGGTCAGTCTGTGAGTTAATTGACTCTTTCTGGCCCTGTGTCACCTTTCGATGAGATATTACATTACACCAGGGTAGGCAACCTATGGCACACGTGCCAAAGGCGGCACGCAAGCTGATTTTCAGTGGCACTCACACTGCCCGGGTCCTGGCCACCGGTCCAGGGGACTCTGCATTTTAATTTAATTTTAAATGAAGTTTCTTAAACATTTTAAAAACCTTATTTGCTTTACATACAACAATTTAGTTATATATTATAGACTTATAGAAAGAGACCTTCTAAAAACGTTAAAATGTATGACTGGCACGCAAAACCTTAAATCAGAGTGAATAAATGAAGACTCGGCACACCACTTCTGAAAGGTTGCCAACCCCTGTATTACACTCATAATGTCACATCGAGACCTTTCATCTCTCTTAATTGCAAGGGCATTTTGTTAACTTCAGCTCGCCCTGATGGTTCCCCCGGCTCAAGGTGTTTTTCTTTGGCTCTTTTATGCTTCATACTGGCCCAAGCGCACCTTGTCTAGACGCTCTACTCTTGGCTGGGAGCTGGGAACCGTTCTCACATGTGATGGAGTTAGCTCTGAGAACCAGCCACTCCCTGGTGTCCTGTTTCACCTCCAGCAGCTTTGGTCACAATATTAGACACGTTACGTGACTTTTAAAATATTTCCCCACCTACATCCTGCAACCAGTGAGTTTTTAGCTTTTGGCAGAGACCGCACATGGCCCCTTCGGTGAAATAGGGTGAAGATGGTGATCACAAGAGAAACATGCCCACTTAGGGATGTCTAAGCAAGTCCCTGGGTGCAGACTGGTAATTGACAGCCAGAGCCCTTCCATGTGGGACTGAAGCATGTAACATAACTTCATGGGGCTCTCCTGATTATCCACAGTTTTGATTATCCAATCTGGCCCCGGTCCCAATTAGATTGGATAAACGGGGTCCCAGTGTAGAAGTTTGACAAAGCATAAGATTCAAATACAAAGATTGGAAACGTATGGTTACAGCGAAAAGAAAAACCCAGCGTGCAATCTTCAGTTCACCCCAATGGTCCCCCTGTTCCGGGGCTTTTTCTTGAGCTCTTTTATGCCACGTGGGTAACCTTGTGTAGTCTGTCAACCCTTGGCTGGGCTAGGTTGAAACGGTCAATTATTCTCACTCTTGATGGGGTTACCTCTGAGAACCAGCCACCCCTGGTGACCTGCTTCACTCCCAGCAGCTTTGGACACAATATTCGACATGTTACATGGCTCTTACAATATTTCCGGTACATACATCCTGCAATAACCATGGCAACCAGCGAGTTCTTCGCTTTCGGCCAAGACCACGCAGGGCCCCTTGGTGAAATATCATGCAGATGGCCATCACGGGGGGGAAAACGCCTGCCTAGGGAAGTCCCTGGGTACAGACTCGAAACTGTGCACCCCCCCTTTGATATCAACGTGGTCCATTGGGTCACACTCCCCCGCACTGTGTGAGCACGTGGGTGCCCCAGCCCATTATCGGTGTGGGCGGCTGTGGCATTCCCCAGGGTACAATCTGGACTGCTGTGTTCCCTTAACTCTCCAGCTTGGGGTGCTTTTTACACTGTTTTGCTGTGAGATCAACCATTCTTGGCCGGTTCACACACAGCCACGATCCTGCAAAATCACTCCCAGCTTGATTAGAATCATAGAATCATAGAATATCAGGGTTGGAAGGGACCTCAGGAGGTATCTAGTCCAACCCCCTGCTCAACGCAGGACCAACACCAACTAAATCATCCCAGCCAGGGCTTTGTCAAGCTGGGCCTTAAAAACCTCTAAGGAAGGAGATTCCACCACCTCCCTAGGGAACCCATTCCAGTGCTTCACCACCCTCCTAGTGAAAAAGTTTTTCCCAATATCCAACCTAGACCTCCCACACTGCAACTTGAGAACATTGCTTCTTGTTCTGTCATCTGGCACCACTGTGAATTCATTACATGAATATTCAGGCCAGACATTCATGAATTGCACCCAGGGTGACACCAGCAAACTCCTAGTCTCGGGCTTGTCCCCAGGAAATGTGTGTCTTGTATTGCCCAGGTCTCTCCTTCTGTGCAACACCAAGTTCATAGAAAGTCTGTCATTTTGTCAATGGAAAATGATACGCACAGACCTTGTTATCTCAAGTGGAGGGTCCCAAACACCTCAGTCCAAACACACTGGTTTAGATAAAACAGTACAAGAAGTTTATTAACTACAGAAAATCAGATTTTTAAGTGGCTACACGCAATGAAGCATAAAAGTCAGAGTTGATTACCAAAAAATAAAATGTAACTAAATATCTAACTTAGCAATCTAAATGAATTCAAAGCAAAGGTTTGTCTCACCACCTGCTTTTCCAGTCTGACTAGCTGAAATCCTTTTCAATCAGGACCCCTCCCCCAGTCCAGTGTTCCTTCAGGCATTGTTGCTGCTGTGAGCAGAGAGAAAGGGAAGAAGAGGCGATTTGGGGGCCATGGCTTTCTACCTTTTTAGTCCACTCTCTTGCACAAGAGCCGTCTCCTGCTATGGCCCACATGCCATAAAGACTGTGTCTCTTTTAAAATGTAAATTTTTGTTCACTCCCCTCTTCCTGCCAGTGAATGGCCACTCCACTATGTGATGGTCCTGATGATCTCGTTGATACCCAGCTGGGTCATTAATTGCCAAGAAACCGGTTTGTGCCTGCTTTTCTAAACGTGGGACATGCCTTCAACAATGTTATACAGTAGAATCTCATCACTTCACATTAACAATGTTGCCATACATATTTTACTAGGCTAATAATGATCAGCAAATTATGAGTTTTTAAATGATACCTCACAAGGGATCTCTTGTACAAAACTTATCATAGTCTTGTAAAAAAGGTGAACGTAATAGTGCAGACCAGGGGTAGGCAACCTTTCAGAAGTGGTGTGCCGAGTCTTCATTTATTCACTCTAATTTAAGGTTTCATGTGCCAGTAATAATCATAGGGCTCAGCTTTTCCTAGATGTGATAGCTGATGAATTCCTTCACCAAATGGTTGCTGAACCGACGAGGGGGGATGCCATTTTAGATTTGGTTTTGGTGAGTAGTGAGGACCTCGTTGAGGAAATGGTTGTAGGGGACAACCTTGGCTCGAGTGATCATGAGCTAATCCGGTTCAAACTAAATGGAAAGATAAATAAAAATGCATCTGAGACTAAGGTTTATGATTTCAAGAGGGCTAACTTTACTAAATTAAGGCAGCTAGTTAAAAAAGTGGATTGGGCAAACATATTTAGAGATCTAAAGGCGGAAGAGGCGTGGGATTATTTTAGGTGGAGGTTGCAGGACCTCTCTGAGGCCTGTATCCCGAGAAAGGGAAAAAGGGTTGTAGGTAGCGGTTTTAGACCGGACTGGATGAGCAAGCGTCTCAGAGGGGTGATTAGGAAAAAACAGAAGGCGTATAAACAGTGGAAGATGGGAGGGATCAGCAAAGAAACCTACCTTATGGAGGTAAGAGGGTGTCGGGATGCGGTTAGAAAGGCCAAAAGCCAAGTGGAGATAGATCTCGCGAAGGGAATTAAAAACAATAGTAAAAGGTTTTTTAGCCATATAAATAGGAAGAAATCCAAGAAAGAAGAAGTGGGACCGCTTAAGAATGGAGACGGGGTGGAGATTAAGGATCATCTAGGCATGGCACAATATCTGAACGAATATTTTGCCTCGGTATTTAATGAGGCTACTGAAGGGCTTGGGAATAGTGGCGGCGTGAATGATGGGAATGAAGGAGGGGGGGTAGACATTACGGTATCCGAGGTACGAGCCAAACTTGAAAAGCTTAACGGCAGTAAATCGGGCGGTCCGGATGACCTTCATCCGAGAATATTAAAAGAATTGGCGAGTGAAATTGCGAGCCCGTTAGCGAAAATTTTTAATGAATCCCTAAACTCGGGGGTTGTACCGCTGGACTGGAGATTAGCTAATGTAGTTCCTATATTCAAGAAGGGGAAAAAAAGTGACCCGGGTAACTACAGGCCTGTTAGTTTAACGTCTGTAGTGTGCAAAGTCATGGAAAAAATATTGAAGGAGAGAGTACTTACGGACCTTGAGGTCGATGGCGTCTGGGACAAATTACAACATGGTTTTACGAAAGGTAGATCGTGCCAAACCAACCTGATCTCGTTCTTTGAGAAAGTAACAGATTTTTTAGATAAGGGCAATGCGGTGGATCTGATATATCTTGATTTCAGTAAGGCGTTTGATACGGTACCGCATGAAGAATTACTGCGTAAATTGGAAAGGATGGGGATCGAAATGAAATTCCGGAGGTGGATAAAGAACTGGTTAAAGGGGAGACTGCAGAGGGTCGTACTGAAAGGGGAGCTGTCGGGTTGGAGGGAGGTTACCAGNCTTCCTCCGAGCATGGGGCAGGGGTTGTTTGCTAGAGGATTATCTGCTGCTTGAAGTCACCAAATCAGGATTTGGGGACTTCAACAGCTGAGTCAAGGGTGAGAATTATTTCGGGGTGGGTGGGTCAACTTTTGTGGCCTGCATCATGCAGGAGGTCAGACTAGATGATCATAATGGTCCCTTCTGATCTCAAGTTCTATGATTCTATGATTTTAACGGTTTTAGAAGGTCTCTTTCTCTAAGTCTATAATATATAACTAAACTATTGTTGTATAAGCAGCAAAGAATCCTGTGGCACCTTATAGACTAACAGACGTTTTGCAGCATGAGCTTTCGTGGGTGAATACCCACTTCTTCGGATGCAAGAGAATATTGTTGTATGTAAAGGAAATAAGGTTTTTAAAATGTTTAAGAAGCTTCATTTAAAATTAAATTAAAATGCAGAGCCCCCCGGACTGGTGGCCAGGACCCGAGCAGTGTGAGTGCCACTGAAAATCAGCTCGTGTGCCGCCTTCGGCGCCCGTGCCATAGGTTGCCTACCCCTGGTGCAGACTGTCAGAGTGGCAGGTCCCTGACCACATGCAAGTTTGCTGCAGCACTGGGACATACTGAGCCTGGGCCCCTGGTGCCAGGGCAGGACGCAGTCTGGAGAGCACAGGGAGCCGCAGCGTTTCCTTCCCCGGTTGCAGCCCTGCAAACCTGCCTGCAGCCGGGGTCTTTCTTCCCCAAAAGGTAGCTAGTAAGCAGGGCCGGTGCAACCCATTAGGCGACCTAGGCGGTCGCCTAGGGCACTAGCATTTGGCGGGTGGCATTTCGGGTCCTTCGGCGGCAACCGCGGCGGCTGGACCTTCGGCCGTCCCGGTCGTCGTCGGCATTTAGGCGGAGGGAGCTGGGGCAGGGGGGCGCGGGGAGGGCCGCNCAGACTGTCAGAGTGGCAGGTCCCTGACCACATGCAAGTTTGCTGCAGCACTGGGACATACTGAGCCTGGGCCCCTGGTGCCAGGGCAGGACGCAGTCTGGAGAGCACAGGGAGCCGCAGCGTTTCCTTCCCCGGTTGCAGCCCTGCAAACCTGCCTGCAGCCGGGGTCTTTCTTCCCCAAAAGGTAGCTAGTAAGCAGGGCCGGTGCAACCCATTAGGCGACCTAGGCGGTCGCCTAGGGCACTAGCATTTGGCGGGTGGCATTTCGGGTCCTTCGGCGGCAACCGCGGCGGCTGGACCTTCGGCCGTCCCGGTCGTCGTCGGCATTTAGGCGGAGGGAGCTGGGGCAGGGGGGCGCGGGGAGGGCCGCCTGCAGCAAGTAAGGGGGGGGCGGCACGCAGGGGAACCGCTTCCCGCCCCAGCTCACCTCTGCTCCGCCTCCTCCCCTGAGCACGCCGCCCCGCTCTGCTTCTCTCCCTCCCAGGCTTGCGGCGCCAAACAGCTGATTGCAGGGCCGGCGCTTCCATTAGGCGACCTAGGCGGTCGGCTAGGGCGCTGCTATTTTGGGGGCGCCTGCGCCCCCGCCGCCCGTAAAAATTTGGGGGCGGGACCTTCCGCCGCCGCTGTTGGGGGCGGGATTTCGGGGGCGGGACCTTCCGCCGCCTAGGGCGCCAGCAAAGCTGGCGCCGCTACTGGCTGATTGGCGCCGCAAGCCTGGGAGGCGGGAGAAGTGGAGCGGCGACGGCGGGCTCGGGGAGGAGGCGGAGCAGAGGTGAGCTGGGGCGAGGACCTGCCGCACGGCTCCCCGGGCCGGGGAGCGCTGCCGCGGGGGGGCGGGGGCGCCTCAGGGCGGAAGGGGGGGGTGAGGAGCTGCCGTGGGGGGGGCACCTTAGAGCAGAGGGGGGCACCTCAGGGCGGGGGGGGGGGAGGAGCTGCCGTGGGGGGGCACCTTAGGGCGGAGGGAGGGAGCTGCCGTGGGGGAAGGGGGCGCCTCAGGGCGGGGGGGGGGGGGCGGAGGGCTGCCACAGGGCTCGGGGGGGGGGGGCAAGGGGGAAGTTTCGCCTAGGGCGCAGAACATCCTTGCACCCATCCTGCTAGTAAGCAGCATGCCTGTTGCCAATATCCAAATCCCATTAACATTCACGTCAGTGGGACGGGATCAGCTCCTGGCAAAATATCGTTATTCCGCAAAAGTTGGCTTGCTATTAAGTGGACTCTGCTGTACTTGAATCGGCCGCTCTGTGGGACGGAGACTGTGTTTGTGTGGTGCCTAGGTCCGTGACTGGAGCTCTCAGAAATGGTAATGGGCCCAATCTACCATGCAGTTGGTGGGACAAAACAGGAGTGGGGTTGGTGCGGGGCCTGGGCTGATCACACTGGCTCAGATACTCAGAAGTATTTACGCTCCTTAAATACCATTGAGGATCCGGGCCATTCGGTCGCTGATTCTTTCTGTTCTGTGTTGCCATGTACTGTTAAACGGCTGCCACGTTCCTCCCCGGTCTCGGAGACGTCATCATGCCATATTGGACCCCTGGCCTACTTCCCGGGGCTACGGTGTAGCTTTAGATCCCTTCTCCTCCCAGTATTGCTCCTGGGGTCTCCTTCCTCGGCTTCACACCATCCTCCAGCTGAGACCATTCTGCCCATCTCTCCAGGAATCCTCCTGGCTTTGCACTGCCCCCCTGCCCTGCGTCTTGCCGTAACACAGGGCCTAACCCTGCGGCCCTGCTTGCGGGATCCGGGATGTTAGACGGGAAGCTCTCTGGGGCTGGGGATGCAGCTTCCTTTTCCTAAAGATCTTCATGGGATAATCAGACTCGGAGCAATATGTTTTGTTGTTTTTTAAAGCAGCAGGAATTTTTGCTCAGGGGGAGACGGGGAGGGTGAGTGTCTGAGGACTTTTCTAACCCTTTTGCTTAACTCCCTTTTTAGGTGTGAAGAAGAGAACCAAAGTGATCAAGAACAACGTGAACCCTGTGTGGAATGAGGCAAGTGGCGCCCCCTTCTGGACCTGCTCCCCTTTCTGGCCAGGAGCCACGTTTGCAGGAACCAGAGTTCATTCCATTTCTTGAGTCATAGAGCTTGGTCCGAATTCTATCCGGTGCGGGTGTGACGGGTTGGATCACAGAAACCCCCTTGGGAGCTGCTGCCCGATGTGCAAAGACTACTTCGATTCCTGTTTTCCCTGCCAGCTCAGTGGCTTCAGCACCCTGTCTTGCTGCAGCCAGACACACCCGTCTGCTCCAGACACAGACCCAGGGTCTGAATTACCTGCCCCAAAGCTGCAGGTTTACCTGAAAACAGCTCACAGAAGTGTGCTTGTCTTTAGCACTCAGATGCCCAACTCCCAATGGGGTCTAAACCCAAATAAATCCGTTTTACCCTGCATAAAGCTTATGCAGACTAAACTCATAAATTGTGTTGCAAGACTGATGATTAAAATCATGGCAAATGCTGCGATCTGAACACCCTTCATTTCTGCAGGAGGAATGTGGGAAGAATTGGCTGAGAATGTTTTTGAGGTAACAGTTTTCTGTGGAAATGCAGTCAAATCAAAATCAGCACATTTAGTGGGAATGTCTCAATTTTGATAAACTTTTTGACCGGAGACAGTCGAAGGTCAAAAAGTTTTGATACGGTAAAAACATTTCATTTTGACTTTCCCATTTTGTTTCACTTAGTTTAGTCTCTTATATTAAACTATTAATTTTAATAATAATTATATAGAGTGTGTTTAATATTACATTTTGTTTCAACATTATTGAAGCGAAACAATGTTTTTGAATAGAAACTTTTTAGAATTTTGATTTTTTTGTCCTGATTTGGAGTGAAAATAAATTTTGAAATGTCAGAATTTCCTGTGGGATGGAAATTCCATTTTTCGGCTGGCTCTAGCTGTGGGTCAATAGCTGTCTCTGCTAATGCTGTAACACGGCGATGATCTTTTATTGTTTCTCTTCTCGCTCTAGGGGTTTGACTGGGATCTGAAAGGAATTCCCTTAGACCAGAATGCCGAGCTCACTGTTGTCGTCAAAGACCACGAGACTGTTGGAAGAAACAGGTAAGACGTGCCCCCAAATCTCCTCTGTTGTTTCTTGTCCATTTAAGCTACTGATTTGTTTTTAAGGGAGGCTGTCGGGCAGCTCATAACCCAAAATACGTTTTTTTTTATTTTGGGTGGAGGATAAACCAAGTTTCCCAGTTCTCATCTTCAGAATCTTCTGACTCTGCCCTGCACCAGGGGTTGCTCTTTACTCCTGGGCTGCGTGTATAAAATCCCCGTCCCAGATCAGGAAGGCTGAGTTATACATCTCCATGGCATAGCCGTAAACGATGCGGGCAGGGAAGAATCACAACCATAAATTGTCCTACTGCTCTGTACTCAAATCCCTTCTTAAGAGGTTTGCATGAAGCCCATGGGTCATGAGCAGAGGTGAAAGTAAGCCGGTATGCCCTGGTACGGTGTACTGGCAAGAGCTGGTGCGCCGTACCGGGGCGGCCCGGCTTCCCCAGGGGGCAATTTAAAGGGCCTGGGGCTCCCAGCAGGGGCTGGAGCCCCAGACCCTTTAAATTGCCACCAGAGCTCCACTGCTGGAGCCCTGGGGTAGGGCTGCGGGGCTCTGGGGGCTATTTAAAAAGTCCGGGGCTCCCGCTGCCTCTGCTGCCCCGGTCCCTTAAATAGCTATTGGAGCCCCGCCGCTTCCCCAGGGCTCCCTCGGCTATTTACAGGGACGGGGCGGTAGAAGCAGGGGAGCCGCAGGCCCTTTAAATAGCCCCTGGAGCCCCGGGCTGCTGCTGCTACCCCGGTGGGGGGAGGGGGGGCACTTACCTTACAGGGTGGGCTGGGGCTGGCTCTGACTCCCTCAGCCACGCCCCTTCTGCCCTAGGCCCTGCCCCTTCCGGGGGCCAGAGCTGGCCCCAGCGTACCGGTAAGTCACTGGACTTACTTTCACCCCTGGTCGTGAGTCAATATTCACGAGGGCTCTTAGCCCAGTGGCTCTCAGCCAGGGGTACGTGTGTGCCCCTGGGGGCAGGCAGAGCTCTTCCAGGGGGTGCATCATCTCCTCTAGAGATTTGCCTAGTTATACAACAGGCTACAGAAAAAGCACCAGCGAAGTCAGCACAAACGAAAATTTCATACAGACACTGACTTGTTTATACGCCTCTGTGTACTATACACTGACATGTAAGTACAAGATTTATATTCCGATTGATTTGTTTTATAACTAGATGGTAAAAATGAGAAAGTCAGCAATTTTTCAGCACTAGTGTGGCACTTCAACCTCTCTGGCCATTCAGTGACAGACTTAAAGGTGGCAATTTTGCAACAGAAAAGCTTCAAAAACAGACTCCAACGAGAAACTGCTGAACTTGAATTAATATGCAAACTAGCTACCATCAATTTAGGCTTGAATAGAGACTGGGAGTGGCTGAGCCATTACACACATTGAATCTATTTCCCCATGTTAAGTATCCTCACACCTTCTTGTCAAACTGTCTGAAATGGGCCATCTTGATTATCACTACAAAAGTTTTTTTTTTCTCCTGCTGACAATAGCTCATCTTAATTAATTAGCCTCTTAGAGTTGGCATGGCAACTCCCACCTTTTCATGTTCTCTGTATGTGTATATATCTCCTCACTATATGTTCCATTCTATGCATCCAATGAAGTGGGCTGTAGCCCACAAAAGCTTATGCTCAAATAAATTTGTTAGTCTCTAAGGTGCCACAAGTACTGCTGTTCTTTTTGCGGATACAGACTAACACGGCTGCTACTCTGAAACCTTTCTCTCTGTAGTGGTCTGTTCTTTTGCTGATGTAGCTAATAACTTTGGGTCAGCTTCTGCCTTCAGATGAATGTCTGTGTAATATGCTGCTTAAACATGTGCTATGCCCCTCTCTGGTGGCTGGGCCACAGAGAAAATAACAGCCTACTACTGCTGCCAGCTAGTGAAGTCCCTCCTTTAGCTGAAGCGGTAGAGGTCTGTGCTGCGGTGTTGAAGATCAGGGGTTTGACCCTGTGGCGGGAGAGTGGTACGTAGTATGGACTAGTGGATAGAGCACAAGACTGGGACTCAGGGGAGCAGAGTTCTGTTCTTGGCTCTGCTCTCCTGGGACCTTGGGGAAGTCACTTCACTTCTCTACCTCAGTTTCCTCATCTGTCAAATGGGAATAATGATAGTGATCTCTGCATAAAGTGCTTTGAGATCTGCTGATTTTAAGGCATGATTATTACAGACACACACAGAGCTCCTCTGACTTGAGTAGGGGCTGGGCACGTGTGACTAACTCCAAGGGCAAAATTTGGCTGTTTTGGTCTTTTCTGCTTTAACTCCGAAAGCTTCGTTGGCTCAGGGAGCTGGGTGAGCAGTGCAGAGGGGCCCTGGGGAAGGGGAGCCAGGAGAGAAGCATGCTGGGTTTTCTTTCCTTTCCCGCTCTTAAAGCCAAGGACCTGGGAGGGGTTTGAGTTTCATCCTGTCTGTCTGTAAGTCGGTAACAGGATTTCCAAGCAGAGGTCTCGCTGGGGGTTCGGTTTGCCTCCGCGTGCGAGCTGCTGGCCTGGCCTGGTTAATGTTAACCAATGGCATGTGTGACTCATGCCACCTACACGCGGCGTGTGGGTGAACTGCAGCGGCGCTGCTGAGAGGAATGTGCTGCATTTCTGATGCCATTGAGTCGAAAGCAGGGGGGGAGATGGCGGGTTTTCTTGAGTCCCGAGACTGTAAAGAACCCTTTGTGCCTCTACAGCACATTCCACAGAAGTGCTGTGGGCTGGCTGGCTGTGTGTGTGGCTAATGCCTGGCCCAGGGAAAGGATCAGGTATGTAATGCTCAGGTGCTCTCCTGGAGCTTAAGTGGCAGAGGCCTGTGGCTGTAGAACAGGAGGATGAGGGTTCTAAGCCCACCTCCCTCTGTGTAACCTTTTATCCCCTGGGTAACCCTGTGTCGCGAGGTGTAAAGATTAAGTCCTCTTCCCTTGCTGTGTTTGGCCAGGCTCATGCTGCGCTGGAGCTGGGAAGGGAGTTGGTTGTAATATAAACATTCCCGGAAGCTTCCTTCCCCCTGAAGCCTTGCAAACAGCATTTGCACTGTGTGCCTGTGTGCGTCCGGGCTCTCGGGGGACCCTTTATTTATTTTTTAGTTTAATCACTTCTGAGACGGAACCCTCGCTCTCTGCCTCCTAGATCGGCGTGTGGGGGCAAGCAGGGAGTTAACTCTGCACCACTCCCCTTGCACAGATGGGGAGGCAGTGAGATGGGGCTAGAGGCTACAGGCTGATCAGCTTCCCAGCACGGCTTCACTGAAGTGGCTGCTAGGGCCATGGAGGGCTTGCCCGGGAGAGAATGCTCCATGGCCAGTCATGACAGGACTGAAGCAGCAACCCAGACTACAGTTTTCCTGTTGCTTGTATCTTCTGGCAATTAGGGTGTATAGCATGCTTGCAGAGTGTGATGTGGCTTCCTCTACTGGACTTATCCACATGTGTTGCTAGAGGATGGCTTATGTAGTAAGTGAAGGCCCTGATAAAGGCCCAGTATGAGGCCTGAGGCCTGAACTGAAGTAATGGTCAAGACTTTGCTAAGCATAAAGCAAAGTTAAGCTGTGAGCCAGAGGCAGGCCCTGCTCACAGAAGCTGGCAAGGAAAGGGCTGATGCTGCAAGAAGATACATACCTAAAAGGTACAGAACACTAGATATCATGTAAACATTCCACACAGATAACATGGAACAGGCCGACCCATCCCAGTGACAGGGGCAAAAGGGTAAAATAATGGATAGAGTTGTTTTGATTGAACCAATCTGTACAAGGTGAGAGGCGGCACCTTACTACGTAGAGGGGTTGTACCTTGCTACGTAGAAGGGTGGCACCTCAATACGTCAGGAGTGATGTGTAACTTGTTTGTACCTGTGTATAAAAATGTATCCCTGGGGCGGTGGCTTTGACCAGCCGAGGGGGCAGTGGAAAGTCCCGCCACTGACTGAGCTGGGTCCATTGCCAAGAGGCACTTTCTCGTAGTATGCCCTGAGTTAGGCTAAGAAACCTACAGGGAACTGCAATTGTGTCCGAGGTCGCAATAAACCTACTCGACGTAGCTTTGCATCTTACTGGACTCTGTGGTTATTGGGGGTTCTCGTCGGGTCTGCTGTGCCAGCGATCTGCAGAGCTGGGGCAGCACACAGAGGGAACACACGCACGCAGCCGAGTGATATCAACAAAGGAGAAAGCAGAGCACCACACCGGTAGCATCTGAACAACAGCTTACACTGGAACAGGGTTTGTCTGTGTCCACACGGGCATAACCCTCATAGAACTGTATGGGGAGAGGACGTATGTTGCTCAGGGAACTAGTAGAATTTTGAGGGTTTTGTCAGCAAGGCTCAAAACTGAGCATGGACGTACGTAGGGCTGTACCGACCCACGGTGTAGATCAGCCCTGAGTCGTGGCTGGGTGTGCACCTGTCTCTTTAAATACCAACCACTGTGCCCCTGGAGATAAGAGTGGACCCAGCTGACTCACCCTCCCCCATCCAGGCAATGATTTGAAAACATGCTCCTGAGTCTCTTTGGGGGTTTAAAAAAACCCAGCCAGACACTGCTTCAGAATGCAGCCAGTGAGCAGATATTCCTGCCTTCTCGGGGCCATGTTGTGCTCTGCACACATAATGCACCGCCAAAGTCAGTTAATAACCTACTGCGGCTACCGGCTGATAATTACTTCATTAGCTCAAGTACTAAAGATCAGTGTGGTGGGGCTGCAGGTCCTGATTCAAGCCCAGCAGATCATCCATGCAGAGATTGTTACCTGTGCCCTGGTTGAAGTTTTGCGGGCAGAACGTAGCCATTCTCCTGGGTTGGTGAGCTTTAGGTTAACCCTGCCTTTTTTAGGATGCAGCATCTAGCTGTCTGGAAGGCCCATTGTAATGGGATTAAGGGTAGTAGAGGGTTGTTTAAGAAAAGGCATGTCTACATTGCTCTCTTTATGCTTACAGAGCTTGGAAGGGAGACGAAACCACCGATCTCTGACTCTGAGGGGGCTAGGATGAGAACTAATAGGCAGATTGTTCAACGTCTGCCATATACAGCTGGGGCTGGCCACTGTCAGAGACAGGACACTGGGCTAGATGGACCTTGGGTCTGAGCCAGCCTGGCCATACTCGTGTTCCTATAAATGGAATATCTAAGAATAGAAAAAATGATGAAACTAAAAAGAATCCCAAGCTTTTCAAACTGCCGGGCAAGCACAGAAAAATGTAAAAGGAAAGCGTGGGCTTAAAATTCATATGCTGGGGTGAGTGGGGACACAGATTTCCTTGTTTGTGTTACAAGTAAACACCTTCTCTCCTAAAACCAAAGGTACCTTAACTGTCCTATTTTGTGTGTCATCATTTATGCTACACTGGCTTTTTGCGTTTTGCCCCGTTTGGAGAATAATAGACTATTTCTCTACACTTGTGAATGTGTAAATAAAATAGCATCCATTCCAAACTCTAGATGCCTCTGACAAACTGTTTATTTTATGGGATGTGTACTGGACAGACGCCAGCAATTAGCATGGTCCCCACAGCAATATAGACACAGAAACGTTTAATAAACCACAGTAACAAAGGCCTCGATTTAATAAAGCCACCCGAGCATGAATTTAAAGTTCAGCATATGAGTAAATCTCTGCAGGATTGTGGTCAAAATTGCCAGCAGAGTCCCCCCGCCAATCACTTGCTCTGCTCTCAACTTTGTAGGGGTCAAAGAGCAAAGAAGGGCCACAGGATGTGATCTGAATGTTAGCAACTTCAGGATGTAATGGAGTGTGTTCCAAGAGGCTGTAAAGGAAAACACCTTGCCAGAGCCCCCTCTCTCATACCAATACAGCTCAGGTGGCTTTACTGGCAGTATCTTTTTGAGGGAAAAAGGCAGGTAGGTCCCTGATAATTTAAGGCGTTATAGGTGAAAACTAATATCTATCTGGTCAATTTCACATTAGTGGGTATGTCAGTTTCACCTGGCGGTTCCCTCACAGTAGCAGGGATGCTGCAGTTTGGGTTGCAGAAGCTGCAGGGGGATGTTATTTTTTTTATGAAAAAATAAACTGTTTTTAGGAACACTTAGAAGCATGGGAGGGAGGAGAAAGGCTGTTATTATAAAACTGACGCTGACCTGCCTTTGTGTTCGAGGCGGGAGAGGGCACAAATCTGGCGAAGGAAAGCAGGTCAGTCACACGACTCAGCTTTTCAGAGAAAACTTTGTCTATGCCGGGCATTCAGACCTGTTGCTTTAAGAGCTTCTTGCAGACAGAGATCCCCTCAGCGCCCATCTACAAGCCAGCCCTCTCGTGAAACAGCAGCATACACGCTGTATACTCCAGCCCCGCAATAACGCTCTCACCCTGCCCTGACCTCTTCTTAAAGGGGCAGCTCCCACTTCTCTCATTATCTAGTTAGGCTTGGCAGAATTGCATTGTTATTTTTTTAAATAATTTGATGGATAATATTAATGTTTATTTTTAAGCATTTTTTTTTAGTTTTTTGTCTATTTAAATTTTCACAGTTGTGGGGGTCAGACAATATTTAATGAGTGTAGATTCCGATATTCAAAAAGTTGAAGCTTTGTAACTGTTAAAACACAAATTGTCAACATCACATGTCAAAATATATAAAGTAAAGATCCTTAAATCAAACTCTTAAGTTCTCAAGCAGCATTTTTCTTACTTTGCTGATCTGTGCACTTCGATTAGTATCGATGGGAATACTTTTTCATCCGTGTGTATGTGTGTACGGTGAAATGGATGTTGACTGGCATTTACTGATATAAATTACATATAGGCTTGGAAAGATTAATTTATCATTAACAAACATATATGCAATAAACATTCAAAATGATTAAATATAAACAATATGAATCAATTTCTAAAACATAGAATCATAGAAGATTAGGGTTGGAAGATACCTCAGGAGGTATCTAGTCCAACCCCCTGCTCAAAGCAGGACCAACACCAACTAAATCAACTTAAATCAAGCTATTCCAAGGACCTCGCAAATGCAAGAGGGTGTTGCTGGGTTTTTTAGAGAGAGGTGAGGGTATAATTGGTTTCTGGTGATGATGTTCACATTATGAAGGACTCTGCGCCACTCACAGATCCCAGAGTATGCAGAGTTGATTGTAAACTCAGCCCCTTTGATCCGTAATCAGTGAATCACATAAACCTGCGTCCCTGTGTTGGGGTTCGAGTCCCCGACAGGCAACACCTGCAAGGCTCTCTTTGTAGAACAGAGCCACGCTTTAATCCAGGGGTTCTCAAACATCATTGCACCGCGACCCCTTTCTGACAACAACAATTACATCACGACCCCGGGAGGGGGGACTGAAGCCCGAGCCCGCCCGAGCCCTGCCGCCCTGGGTTGGGACGGGGGGCAAAGCTGAAGCCTGAGCCCCATGGTCCCAGGTGGGGAGGCCAGAGCTGAAGCCCAAAGGTTTCAGCCCCAGGCAGGGGGCCTGTAACCTGAGCCCCGGGTGCTGGGGCTCAGGCTTCAGCCCCAGCAAGTCTAAGCCAGCCCTGGCGACCCCATTAAAATGGAGTCGTGACCCACTTTGGGGGTCCTGACCCACAGTTTGAGAACCGCTGCTTTAATCCAGCTCAAAGGAAAGAGCCCTTAACCAGGGGGTGGGGAGGGAAGGCTGTGCTCTGGGACAGGAAATGCCTTGACATGGACAGCAAGGCCCAGCTGAATGTTGTGCAGCCGTCTGGCTGCAAGGCACCATAACACAGCACTTTGTCATCCCCCGGGGGCTGGAATCTGGCTAGGGAGGTTAATTCCGGGCCCTGTGGAGGATGGTTTGAAGCCGCTGGAATAGCGACATTGTTCTTGACTAGGAACTGCTGGGCTGGAGCCGGCCGCTTTTCTCAGTGGAAAATTTGAGCCCCCTCTTTCCCTGCCCCCCTCCAGCCCTCTGCTCAAATGATATTAAGAGCTGTAGCTCAACCACAAGATAGGGGCTTGATGCAGGAATTGAAGTGAAATTCTCTGGCCTGTGCAATACAGGAGTGTCACGGTTACAGAGCTAGCTGCATTTCTCTCCCTCTCTGGGAGCAACCCCCCAGGTGTCAAGCCCTGGGCCTCTACCTTTCCTGGGGGGTCATTCTGAAACTCTCCCCTAATTAGCGTGGGCTACAGCCCCCGTGTGTCCGCCATGCTTACGCAGCAGGTGCGGCTGGAACTGGGTACCTGTGGCTTCTTCCTGCGGGAGGTTGTGAGCGGCGGTGAGCGGGCGGCCTCCTGACGTCAAAAGCATGATTTATTCTGCAGCAGGAATAAAGCGTTAGAGAGAAAAAGGATTTTAAAGCAACAATCCGTCTACACACATGGCTAAAGACTCCCCATCTCCCTTGGGCACCTAGGCAGGCGTTGTTTATTCGGGCAGCCCTAGTAGGGTGCTGTGTCTGTCTGGCTCCCCCCAACCTCAGATCCCACCTTCTCTTGAGAGAGGGGCGCTTTTTTTTAAACCCACCGCCGATCTTTTGGTCTGCGGGTTCCCAGGCCTTTTTCCTGTCCTCGTGTTGTCTGGCAACAACCCTCAAGAGTTTGCTGAGAAGTGGCTCATCTTGAGCCTTTCTTTTCTCTCCTTGCTTGTTTTTTTCCCGACAGCCCCTGTTCAAACTAAACCAACGTATCCATACACTAAGCCAGGGGGTCTCACACTTTATTTCACCATGACCCCCCCCTTCTGCCAATAAAGTTACTACATGACCTCTTGGGGGGGTGCGAGGTTGGAGCCTGAGCTCCGCCACGCTGGGCGTGGGGGGAGAGAGGAGGCTGCAGCCCGAGCCCCATTGCCCCAGGTGAGGGTAGAGCCTGGGCTTCAGCCCTGGGTCCCAGCAAGTCTAATGCTGGCCCTGGTGACCCCATTAAAATGGGATCCCGACTCACTGTGGGGTCCTGACCCACAGTCTGAGAACCGCTGCACTAAGCACAATCACCAGAGCCACGTACAGCGTTAATACATTATTACAGAGCAGTTCTGTCACACGGAGGTCAGACATCATAATGGTCCCTTCTGGCCTTGAAATCTAGGTATCGGTATTCCTTGACTTTCTCTAAAGCCTATTGCCAGAGGATCTCAATGCAGTTCCCAAACTCCCATAAGGAAGGGGCAGCCTGATCGTTATCCTGCTGAGGGGGAAACTGAGGCACAGAGTGAGGCAGTGACTTGCCTGAGATCATAAAGTCATCCGCTGCTGAGCCAGAAGCAAAACCCAGCTCTCTGGGCTCCCTGAGAGGGATGTCGCAGGAAGTCTGCCTCAGAGCTGGTGTCCTGCAGAAGCAGCCCCCCCTCCCAAGGGGTAAGGGCCAGCTGAGGTGGATTCAGACATGTTCTTAGGCAGCGGTTCTCAACTCGGGATCTGTGGTTCCCTAGAGGTCCACGAGCTGGCTTCAGGGGATCCACCAAGCGGGGCTGGCGTTAGACTGGCTGGGGCCCAGGGCAGAAAGCTGAAGCCCTCAGCACCCATGGGGCAGGAGCCCCGAGCCCTGGCGCCGGGGTGCTGGGACTAGGGGATCTGGGGGGGGCAGGAGCACCCGCTGGCTTCCAGTGGTTTCCATCATATACAGGGTTTAGTTTGGTTCAATGGCTTTCAGCACCCCTACTATACAAATTGTTCCAAGGCCCCTGCTTGGCACCTTGGGGGGCAGAAGCTCTGAGCCCCCCCCACCCAGGGCAGGAGCCTGAGCAACTGAGCTGGACCATGGAGTTTTTATAGCAGGTTGGTGGGAGGGGGCTCAGAAAGACAGAGATTGAGACCCCCTGGGCTAATGTACCTTCTGGAATCCTGGCAGGGTACACAGAGCATTTAGTGCATGGAAGTAAAGACAGCTTGGTTTAGCGGAGTGAGCACAGGACTGGGAGCCAGGAACGCCTCGCGTCTACTCTCAGCTCTGGCCAAGCCACTTAACTAACCCATGCCTCAGCTTCCCCATCTGTTGTAATACTTGCCAGCCTCAGAGTGGCTATTGTGAGGACTGGTGCATGCTTGTGAAGCTGCAAAATATTGTTAGCTTTAGGTTTTTCCAGAGACCCTTGGCCTGCAGCTCCGTGACTGAGATTGTCGGCTGCTTGGCAAGAGAACTATATAGCAAAGATCAGCAGACTGGGCGGGAGTAAGACGAGGAAAGATTAGGACGTAGTTGCTGTGATATTCCGGGGCGGAATCCCGACCAGGGCGGGGCTGTATCAACCTGGGGTGCCTCACTATGCGTTGCTGTTGTAGCTTTCAGTTTGGGTTGCTCAGAATCCGCCTGCCAGCATGTAGGTCACGCCATGGCCACAGCCCTGGTCCAGCAGCTTGTCAGCAGCACACCAGCCACACTCTACACTGCACAACCCCTGCCCGCCTGCCGCAGCGAGTCTCAGAGCCCAGGGCTGCAGACTTGGGCTCGGGCTACAGCACTGCAAATAGCCCTGTAGACGTTCCCAGTTGGGCTGGAGCGTTACCATCCTTGGCAGGTTTCAGAGCCCGAGCAGCGGTGTGAGTGGGACCCGCCGGTGTTAGCCCCTTGCACAAGCCCCGTGAGGTCGGGCGTGTAGACCAGGGCTCTGAGACTTGTTGCTGTGGGTGGGTTTTTTTTTTGCAGTGTAGACACACCCTCAGAGGTCCCAGTCAGGACCAAGGCCCTGTTGTATTGGGAGCTGGGCAGGTATCACTGCCCCAAAGAGCTTGGGCCTTGATCCTCAAAGGTATTTGGGCTCCTAATTTCCATTGATTGAAAAACTACCTTTTGAGGATCTGGGCCTTACATCCTAGATAGGGGACAAGGTGCAGCAGGAGGAGGAGGTCATGTGACAGTGAGGGGATTGCAGTGGTGTGCACATAAATTCAGTGTATCCGATTCTCTCCTAAAGTGGCTGTTTTTTTCTCTGATGATTTGGCAAAAGCTGTGAGTGCGGACCAGGAAAACACCAAGAAAACTCTGTGGCTTGGAGAGTACCATCTAAGCGATTTAACTGGCCGTAGCAGAGAGATTTGATATTTTCAAAATGGGCCATTGGCCCCAGGGCCGGCGCAACCCATTAGGCGACCTAGGCGGTTGCCTAGGGCGCAAACATTTGGGGGGCGCCAGCGCCCCGGTCGTCGGTGTAATTTTGGGGGCGGGACCTTCCGCCGCCTAGGGCGGTGAAAAAGCTGGCGCCGCTACTGATTGGCCCAGGAACGTTTGCATTTGGGAAGCGAAATCTGCTCCATGCCAACTGTTAGGAATAAGTACTGTGTGCGTCAAGGGCAGCCTGGGCGCTCCTTTTTAATGTAATATTTGCCTGGGGTTGTGAAGGTGTAAAGCCCCTGTGTGCATGCTTCCTAGCAGTGTCTCTAGGGGGTTGGAATTGGTGCTTGTTGTGTGGTTTGTTTTCTTTTTACTTTGTCCTGCACCTAAAAATAAATGTTTATCTTTGTGGATTTTGTCCTCTGTTTGCCAAAGAAAGGGGGCTTGGGATCTGCTGCTTCACATTCACTTCCTACAGCAGGAGCTGGATTCTGCTCTGTTTCTCCCAGGGTAAATCCAAATTAACTCCATCCAGGGCAGTGGAGTTGCTCTGGATTTACAGGGCTGTAACCTCCATCAGAAGATGACTGTGTCTTCTGCCCCTTAACGGCTGGTTTTATACTTTCCTTGTTTTCGACTGAACGGAGCCTGAGCTATTGCTTCAGCATGTTTACAGCTCAGGACGGCTGTTGGAAGCTACCTGTTTCCAGGTATGGAATGTCTATCTGTGAATCAGGTAGACAAAGCAGCTGGCTGTCTCAGAAGTGGGTAGGTCATGCAAATTCCTTCTCTGGGATATTTGTTTTGACCAGAACCTCCTTTCCTCAGTGGACACACCACATGCTGAGACAAATATATTCCTGGCCATGAATGTAAGTGATCATTGGGAAAGTGAACAGTTCAAGCGTTCCAAGGTAATAAGGAATCCACGCATTCAGCTCCTTTTTACGATACCCTGAGAGTTGAGTGACGACAGTGCCGTGGATTGTCCTGTGAGATTGGGACGTAGGGTTGATTTTTGGCCTCTGGTTGATGGTGGGAGCGTTGTGGTGGGGTCCTAGGACGATGCACAAAGTCGTGTCATTTACTGAGTCTGACTTGGGCTGTCGCAGCCTGAATCTGCACTGCCCTGGTGGCAGTATTTTAAATTCTCCCTGTTGCTGAGTAAATCCCTCCAAGAAACGTTTGAAATCAACTTCTCTTCGAAAAATAGCAGGGAGATAACACTGTCCAGGTCTACGAGCAGTTGTCCCACCAAGAGTCTTATGGTGCTTTACAAACATAATGAACAACCCTCCTGGGAGGGGAGTCAGCATCATATTCCCCACTTCACCAATGGGGAAACTGAGGCCCAGAGAGACAGTGTTGCCCCAGGTTGCCCAGGAAGTCAGAGCCAGGAATAGAACTTGGATTTCTTGATCGTCAGCATTGTACTTTAACTACTGCTCTGTTCTCCCTCCCTATTTTTACATATTCAAAGATTGACAGATTCCAAGGCCAGAAGGGACCATTGTGATCATCTAGTCTGACCTCCTGCATAGCCCAGGCCAGAGACCTGCCCCACAATAATCCCTAGAGCCGAGCTTTTAGACAAACTGCCAATCTTGATTTAAAAATGGTCACTGATGGAGAATCCACCACGACCCTTGGTAAATTGTTCCAGTTGTCGATTACTTTCCTTGTTGAAAATGCACGCCTTATTTCCAGTCGGAATTTGTCTAGCTTCAACTTCCAGCCATTGGATCGTGTCAGACCTTTCCCCTCTAATTGAAGAGCCCATTGTTAAATATTTGTTCCCCAGGTAGTTATTTATAGACCGTGATCAAATCACCCCTTAACCTTCTCTTTGTGAAGCTAAATAGATTGACTCAAGCAGTGCGGTCTCTATAAAGGATGTTTTTTAATCCTTTAATCATTCTCCTGGCTCTTCTCTGGACCCTCTCCAATTTATCAACATCCTTCTTGAATTGGGGGCACCAGAACTGGACACACTAGTTGCAAACAGAAATGGAAAGCCTTGTGCTACATCTTGGGAAAAGGAGCGTACACAGACCACACCAAACGATGGCGAGAAACCCTCTCAGCTGACAGTAATCCAAGCTGATAATCATACAGTGATGTCTGATGAGAGAATTGCATCTTGGGGTTGTTGTAGAAGCAACCCTCAAGTACTGCTCTTGTGGTTCATGAGGTCATCAGCAGAGCTAGGTGACCCGGGGGTGGGGGGGGGGTGGCGGCATTCTCAGTCTGTCCTATTAAAGCTGTTCTACTTTGTATAAATGAATATTCATTGGAACAGGGACTTGGACTTGGGGTTTCCTAGGCACCAGGCATCCTCTCACTCTCTGGCCCAATGACGATTCAAACATTTTATACAAAGTGGATTCGTTTTCTAAGGCAAATGAGCTACAGCTGCAGGGTGGCTTTCTTTTTGCCAGACCTAAATGCTGTACCGACAACGGGTTCTGTTGAAGGCTCTCTCAGTGTCAAGGGAAAGGGTCACCACTAGTCTGTGATCATGAGAGGCAGGGGCTGAAATTTACCGAGAAGCATGTATTAACGGCATATATTAGAGAAAAGCACAAATGACAGTGGACACATCATTACGCTCGTTTTTCCCCCTGTAGCCTGTCTGAGCCATCTTACAGCAGCAATGCAGGGAGCTGTGCTGGGGAAGAAAGCTGCTGGTGTTCGGAAATAGATCCCAGCTTGGAGCTTCCATCTGGCTGTTAAATGGCCAGGGGAAAATATTGCAAAGATTAATAAAACCAGATCTTGTTTAAGCTGAGAAGGCCATGCCCAGTGAAAGGTGCTGGGGCAATGGAAGGAGGTCGAATGTAACTTACACACGCTGGAATTTGGCCATGATGCCAAGGTTAAAGTGCTGTGGCCTAGTTAGCGACTGGAAGGGGTCCGAACGTTTGCATTTACATCTTTTCGGAAAGACAGCGCTCCCTGCAGCACAGCACCCCCTAGGGCCGACCTGACGCTCTGCAGTACAGCCACGGTGGGGGGGGGGGGGTTGAGGTCAGTATTGATGCCCAGGGAAGAGCGCCCCCTGCTGAGTCACTAACACCACTGCTTGCAGCCGCTGGGTTTTCCTTAGCAACATGCCATCCAGGTATAGAAAATAAGAAAATAGAAAATATATGGAGATATACCTATCTCATAGAGCTGGAAGGGACCCTGAAAGGTCATCAAGTCCAGCCCCCTGCCTTCACTAGCAGGACCAATTTTGCCCCAGATCCCTAAGTGGCCCCCTCAAAGATTGAACTCACAACCCTGGGTTTAGCAGGCCAATGCTCAAACCACTGAGCTATCCCTCCCCCCGTGAAATGTTAGTCGCTTAGGCCTGGCGTTTGTAACCAAGCAGCACCACCACGGTTGGTGCAGAGAGGAAGCTGCAGTCCCTGCCCCAGGGGCTTTCTGCCCTGCGGTTCTTGTTTCCCTTAGTGGTGAGGAACCTGTGTCAAAGTGCAGAGTTTGTCATGTAACAGCGGGCGTATTGGGTGTGGGGGTCATCCCTTCCCACCCCTTAGAAATAAAGGGCCAGATCCCCAACTGGGGTAAATCAGCCACGGCTCCAGTGGAGTCAGTGGGCCAGATCTCCACCTGGTGTGAAGAATTGTCATCCCTCTACTGCAGTCAATGGGGCAGATCCCCAGTTGGTGTAAATCAACATTGCTCCATTGTGACCCAAGCCAAGGATCTGGCCCCAACTGTTTAAACACGGAGAGAGAAAACCCGGTTCCCACCGTGTCCCTAGCGGCCGGCCTGCCTCCAGCGGCAGCAGGATTTGTGCAGCAAACGGAGCCGTGGAAAAACAACGGCTCCGTGGGGGGGGATTTGGCAGGCGATTTGTGTTCAATCAAACTTAAAAATAGGGGGAAATAATAAACCTCAGGCTGGCTGCTTGAGAGAGCTCCAGGCGCCTTCCCCCTCCCTGCTAGGACGATAACCCCTTCGAAGAGCGGCTGTGTTATAATTTATGTTACAGGCTTGTCTGGGCGCCTCCCTTCCCGGCTTCCCCTCATTGTCTCCCCACGGTGACTGATACCTTTTTTCCAGGAATTCTCATCTCGCTGCTTTAGTTTCCAGGGCAGCGTATTTCATCCCACAGCACGAGTGCGAAGGGAAAGCGGAGAGCTGGGTTAGCCCATCTGGCAGGGCTTTGGGTCAGAGCAGCCCAAGGGGTTACCCAAAGAGAGAGGCGTAAGGGAGGATTTGAATCCAGGAGGGGAGCGAATTCAAGGGGATGCGGATAGATTAAAAACCGGGGGCAGGATTCCCAGCTGGTGTTGCAAGCTAGGTCCAGGTCTGGTTGTTTGTACCTACATAGTATTTCTTAGCTTCTCTCTGTCCACACTGCCTGGGCTCCAGTTTAGCCTTCATCATCTCCTGACCCTCGGCGGCTGTAATCTGCTCCTCTCTGGCCTCGCCACCAGCCATGGTGCCCCCCATAGCCTGTTCAGAACCTTCCTGGCTCGTTCCTCCGACCCCATTAACCCTCGTCTTTGCACCCCCCCGCCCCGGCTCCCTTCCTCCTCTGCCTCGAACCCAAGCCCCTTGCCTTTGCCTTTAAGATCCATCATCACTTAGCCCCATCCTCTCTGTCTGCCCAATTAGCTTCTCGACCGATATGCTCTGCCGTCTCGCCGCCAGCAATAGCGCCTCCATCGCTGCTTTGTCCGCGTCTCCCTTGAGCACCCCCGGCTCTCTTACGCCGCCCCCCCCCCGTGCATGGGGAAAATTCCCTCTTCAACATTCATGACGTTGCCACCTTGCCCTCATCCAAATCTCTCCTGTGCCGTGATGCCCACAGATCACTCACCCATCTGGCACTGGGTAGCCAGGGGCGACCTGGGACTTCCGTCCTTCTGCTCAATTCTGTTGCCTCGTGTTCCCACTTCACCCCTGCTCTGGTCATCAGTCTGGTCCACTTGTTTCCTGCTGTCAGTTCTGTGGGTGGCTGCGGTCTGTCTGGGGGAGGGGCTATTGTTTTAGTCGCCTTCTGGTTTTTGAGCCGTTAGCAGCCACCTGGGCTAGACACTTGCATTTTTCCCTAATGGAAGCTGAGATCCTCGCGTGATCCCATGACTCCAGGAGCTGGGCTTTGCGAAAAACACCAACGACCGTGAGATTTGCAATCGGATCGCAAGCAGCACCAGTCTAATATTAAGAATTAGCACAAGATTCACACACCCAATCATTTTCATGGAACTTAAGCTCCCAAGGGACCCGGAAGGGCTGAGTTCAGAGAGTCCCAGTGCAGTGAGGTGGATGTGCTATAAATACTTAGGGCCTGTCTCTATGGCGAGTTAGTACTGGGCGAGTTGGGGTGGGAATCTACAGTGCACTAGCCCGCCGGGATGTAATTTGCCGTACAGACCCGGCTACTGCATATTAAAGCTCCACTGTTCTCTGTGACGTACTCCCGTTTGAAACAGACAGACAAGATACCTGCGCTTCGACCCTAAGCACTAGGGAATCTAGATGTTTAAATCTAAAGCAGCGGTTCTCAACCTGTTTATCATTGCAGGCCACATATGGGGCCCACGATGTGTTACCTGGGCCGCAGGTCGAGAACCTCAGCCTCCCTCCAAGCTCCCCCAGCGACCCCTATGCCCAGGGCCCCTAGGATTAGCGTCTCGGGTACAGAACAGACCCCATAGTGTTTTCCGTGGGCCGAGCGAACAGAAATGACGGTAGCACATCCAGTTTGACCTACCCGGTGTGTCAGCTAGGAGACGTCTTTGGTGGGAGGCCCATCTCTGGTGTCCTCTTCGGCCCGCTGTGGTCTCTGAGGATGGCACCCACAGCCGTTCCTCTGCCGTATTCAGCGCAGCACCAGCACAGGAGCTCTGATAGCTCTTTACGTTATAGGGGAAGCTGCTGGTCTTCCTCCACCCCCACTCTGGCAGCTCGGTCCATGCCGACTATCTAACCACCGGGAGGCGAACATCAGCTCCCCTGAGCTGTTGAGGAAACAAGCCAAACCCTACAAGTCATGGTCTTTGCCTGGCTTCGCCCTATCGTGTGTGGGTGAAATATGCTCACAGGGTCGTGTTGTTGCCACAGCATTGAGAGACAGGTATCTAGTGGTCTGAATGCAGGGCTGGGAGCCTGGAGCAGGGAATAGCCAGTTCATGTTCTATGTTCCCTCACTGTGCCTCGGTTTCCCCATCTATACAATGATCTATCTCACAGGGCTGTTGAGGGGATCTGTCTAGCTTAGGTGATGATACAGCCCCTATCACCAGTGAACCTTGCCGTCATTAATGTATTTATCCTCACACACCCCTGTGAGGCAGAGTAGTGCTGTCATCCCTATTGACCAGATGGGGAAACTGAGGCACAGAGAGGCTAAATGAGTCCCCCAAGGTGACATAAGTAGGCCATAGGGGAGCAGGGAATTGAAGCCAGGTTTTCCAAGCCCTAAACTAGCACCCTAACCATTGGGCCATCTGTCCAGGGGAGGGGAATGAGATAATGCCTCTGACTCTCTTTTGCCCAGAAGTGTTCTAGGCTTACACTGTACCGTACTTTGCACCTATAGACCGCTGCGCCTTTCCGCCCTGCAGAGCTCCTAGGCTTTGGAGGAGCAGCGGTGTTTAGGAGGACCACGGGGAGCTCAGCTTTCACCATGGAGAGTTCGTGGTTATCCGGAAGTTTGAGTATCCCTGAGATCTCTGTATAATATAGATACTGGCTTTGCTGTTTCCGGGGCCGGCCTCCCAGAAGCAGGTGAGAAACAGGTGATCTCCAGGGCTGTGGCTACGAGGAGTTTCCAAACTTGTAAATCTGGGGTATTTCATGTGTATTTTATACCTAATCTTGTTGGCTTCCATGGGGGCGCTATGCAGTTCACTCCAAGCCTGGGACCCCCAGTCTTAACCCGCTGCATTCAGTGTCTCTCATCCTCCCCCATTAACATTTTGTTCCTCTGGTTCTTTTATAGGTTTTTGGGGGAAGCCCGAGTGCCCCTGCAGGACGTCCTGGGCGCTCCCACCCTGACTGCCAGCTTTAACGTCCCCCTGCTGGACACCAAGAGGCAGAGCACTGGGGTAAGTCCCTCTCCAAGTTTGGGGTGTTGGGGGCAGTGACATTTCCTTGTGGGAGGACAGCAGTCGGGCGTGGCCGGAGGGAAGCGATACGATACACACGCTCTCCCCACCCATCGGTAGCTCCAGCGCCCTGGAAAATCCGGGATGTTGCTGGGGGTGGGAATTGAGATCCCGATGAAGCGTGCGGGCAGCAGAACCGGTGGAGGAGGCAGCCCTTGGGACAAAATGCCTGTCTCAGTAAAACCAGACCAGAGGGTGGGACGGTTCCACCTGCTCCCCCGTTGCCCAGGCAGCCTGGAACGGAAGTCTGAACAGAACGAGGCTGCAAGCCTTGGGGCTACACTAAAGTGAGGGGTTGGGACTCCGGGAGGTGCTGATTGGAGGCACAGGAGGAGCTGGAAAACACCCTGGGCTAGATACAGCCGCCTGGCTGTGCATGGACGGTCCCAGAACTCCACAGCCGAGGCACCTTCCCCTGACGCTTCCGGTTCTTCTATGGGCAGAGCTATGGAGGGGACATGCAAAACTCCCCCTGCTTTCAGGCACTGGGCCCAAAGGCCTGGCAGGACCCCACGGTCAGGATTCTGGGTTTCCTCCCTGACGTGGGATGTGATCCCTGAAGCCCCAGAATGCAGGTGAACCGCAGACCCCGGATTAGCCAAACCTCCCTGTTCGCTGAACTCCAAAGGGGCGGTCTGGTAAATAGGAGGTTCGCAGAGGACTCTGGGGGACCTGGAACTGCAGAGAACCTGTCAAGCTGGCTTCAGTCCTGCAGGGTTTAGCAGCTGGGCAGGAACGGGAGGGTGGCTCTCCCAAGGTAAATCCAGAGGAGAGCCATTGGCATCGGTGGATTGACACCGGTGTCGCTGAGATAAGGATCTAGCTCCTGATTTGCCAAACTCCTGACGAGCCAATCCCCTGCCACCTCGTGCCATCACTGATGCCCATGAGAAATGAATCATAGAATCTCAGGGTTGGAAGGGACCTCAGGAGGTATCTAGTCCAACCCCCTGCTCATGAGTGTAAGACTCTTGTAACCCTTTTGCCAGGTGAACTCGGCAGCAACAAGAGCTGGGTTAGCTGTCTAGGCGTTCCTCTTGGCACAATAAAACAGGGCCAGCTCGAGCCCCCACCTGCTAATCCGGGAAAATGTATCATCACCCCCCGGCGCCTCTAAGAGGCAACACTTCCCCTCCTGCAAGCACCGAGTCTGTGTATAACAAAGGAGAACTTTTATTAAAAGGGAAAGGGAACCCAGCATTAGCCTGGGAAACACCACAACCACATTCAAAACCACGCGATCGTAAGCAAAACACCCATCCTGGAGCATGCTGGGTGGTGGCCTTCGCCTCAGTTCCTCACTTTACCGTGTGAAAGTCCCACAAAGAAATGTTCCTTTAACAAGCCACTCCCCTCCCTCCACTGCATCCTGCTCACAGTTGCAGCCGTTCACTCTGCATCGTTCATAGAATCATAGAATCTCAGGGTTGGAAGGGACCTCAGGAGGTATCTAGTCCCACCCCCTGCTCAAAGCAGGATCAACACCAACTAAATCAATCAATCAATCATTGCCCGTGGCTGCTGCCACGCTGTCTTTCACTGTGCTCCTTGCCACTGCTTTCTTTGCTACCACTTGCCTCTCTACTGCAACCATTGCCACGCCACCCCTTGAGATTCCCCCACTGAACCCAGCTCTAAAAGCTTCCACCATGGGGTTTAGGGCCGAAGAAGTGAGTTTTTTACCCACGAAAGCTTATGTCCAAATAAATTTGTTAGTCTTTAAGGTGCCACCGGACTCCTCGTTGTTTTTGTAGTCTGATGTGTTCCACTCCTTTTGCACGTCCCACACATGTAATGAGAACACCTTGGATCTTTCGCAAAGTTTCCTCCTCTGGCGATCCTTCCACTCCTCGGACAATGGTGAACCTCCGAAATCAAACTTTGCAGGATCTATTGCTGGAACCTCAGCTTCACACTGGGGTCTCACGATGGTGTCAGGTCTGCTATCTTCTGCCCTTGTTTCACAACAACATCACGGCTTGTTTCATTAGCAATCACTATAATCACCTTTTCCTGGGTCAGTGGGGAGGGTTATGACTCCACTGGGGACCAGCACTCCTTCAGCCGGCTGCTCTACCATTGCTAATGTCCTTTTGCTGCCTTTTAGGCAGGTACTCATAACAAGCACATCTCTCTCCGGCCTGGTGTACACTACAGAGTTAGGTCAACATTACGTTGACCTAACTCTGTAAGCGTCGACACTAAAATGTTACTCCCACCGCTGTAACTCGCCCACTACACCGAACGTATAACTCCACCTGCACGAGAGGCGTAGTGCTTAGGTTGGTGTAGTTAGGCCAATGAGGTGTCCGTGTAGACACCGCGTTACTAACATTACCTGTTAGCTGTCAGCCCCACACGGGGCTCACAGCGGGAGCCCCACTGCTGGGGGCTGACAGCTCCAGCTGAATACCTAGGCAGAGTAGGCGTGTTCGTGAAAATGGGGTCTGGTTCTGAGAGTCTCTTCCGCACTAGATGTTCGGGGAGAGCTCATTCAGACCCCGCTTACGCACTGGTGTGAAACGGCTGCACAAGGTGCAGGCTGGGACAAGCTGGGTTCAGGTCTGGCCCGAGACAGTTCACTGGGTCTTTTTAAGCCTTTCCACGTGTTTCTGTTCCTGTTTAGACGAGCCCTTTTCTAAACAAAGCGTTTCCGTTCCCCTCCCAGGGAAGCGTGTTCTGTACGTTGGTACGGCTGGGCAGTCCGCAGGACGAGACTGACTCTTTTTATAGACCTTTCCCCAGGGCAGCTGCCAAGGGCTGTGACAGCGCTGGGACCCGGCCATGCAAGTGCCTTTCCCATAAGCTAGACTCTCCCAGGAGGCCGTGCTGGCTCACCCACCCAGCAACCGGCAAAGCTTCATCACCTTTTGTCCCGCCTCTCACCTCCTCTTCCTCAGCTTTGGTCTAGCCACTGCCCCGCTAGTAAATCCTACTGTTGTTACCGACAGGGCTGGGAATGGAACTTGGATTCGGTTCCTTATCGGGTTGGGTCAGGTTGGACCCCACCGTGTGGGTCAGATTCAAATCCCGTTTTCTGGTTCAAATACAGATTAGAACAGATGTCAGTGCGAGGCTGAGGGGGCCTTCCCTGGCGCGGGGGAACTCAGGACAACTTCTCTTAGGATTCCCACATTGTTGATCCTGAGCCCTACGCCCGATCCAGCCAGGAACCCAAACTCTTGTGCGGGTCTGAACACCACCTCTACAGACTATTTTTACCAGGAACCTTGTAGCACAAGGCCAGAAGGTCACCTTGTTTTATTTCAGCTCTGTTAAGTGACAATCCCACTAGTTCTCCAGTCCTCCACTGAAGCGCCAAGGGAAACAGGGACAGAGGAGGTGAATTTCAACCTAGGTTCCCGGGAAGCTGCGTGGCTGTGCGGCAGCGTATTTAGCACCACGCAGGTGCTCAGGGAACCCACCTGGGGACCTGACACGGCCAGGGGAGGGGCGCCCCCTCCCCTGGCCCAAACCTAGCCCAGCCCCCAACCTGCCATGGCTGAAGTGCCCCTCCCCCAGCCCCAACTCTGCTGCGGCTCAGACCTGCTGTGGCGGCCTGTCCCGGACCCAGGCGTGGCCAGGGCGGCGTGGCCTGGCCCAGACCCAGGTACAGCCGGGGTGACCCTCCCCCAGCCCGGACCCAGCCCTGGACCGGACCGGCTGGGGGAGGGGGGGGGTGCCTATCCTGCAGCCCCGGAGCTGCTGCGGGGAGCGAGAGCTGGGGGGAGTCCTCTCTCCCCGCCGTAGCCCCGGAGCAGCCTCCTGCACCCCAAACCCATCATCCGCAGTCCCACCCCGGAGCCTGCACCCCCAGCCGGAGCCCTCACCCCTTGCACCCCAGCCCCCAGCCCTGAGCCCCCCTCCCACACTCCGAACCCCTCATCCCCACCCCCACCACATGAACTTTGTTATATGCACCCATATGGAGGTGATGTGCCACAAACCACCTCCGTATTGTGCACATAACAAAATTCATTCCTCACATGGGTGGGAAAAATGAGAGGGAACACTGGTTTCAACCCTTCTTTAGCCATCGTAAGAAAGCCCATTTTCCTCCCCCCCTCCTGGTCATCTGTTCACACGAAAGCTATCGCCTTAGCATTAAACAGGGAAGTACATTGTGCACCTCTCCCCCTGGGATGTGTGCAAATATCTGTCCTCGGGCGCTTTGATGGCAAGAATTTGACTACTTCTTACAGCAGTTCCCCCGCGGCTCTGATTGTTCCTCTTTTGCTCGGCTACTGGCTTCCTTCCATTCCCAACCGGTGCTTTTCTCACCTCCTGTTTGGGGAACTCAGTTCACAGACGGCCCATAAATAGTGAAGTGTTCCTATAAGCAGCAGTTCTCAGTCTAGAAGCGTTCTCCTCTCCCCTCCGTGGCCCCAGAAGTCCTGGCAGCAGATACCCTAGGATGACAAATTGTACCTGGCCTCCCTAGTTTTGGAAGCATGTTTGTTTTAGTGCTCTAATTTTACCCCAGCTGGAGGGGAGTCCTGGCAGTGGGGACACTCAAGTCAGTGCATTTCTCTTCCTAAATGCATTGTGCATCGGCCAGCCGATCAGCAAATGCTTTGAATGAGTTTCCTTCATTCCTGGTAGTTGCTGCACAGTTCTTCAGACATGGAGCCCAGCAGTGCCTTTGCCTGTGGAGCTGCCAACGTGCCCAGTGGGAGACCTGCTAAAACAGGGCTGGCAAGTTCTGCAGTGCTTAGGCCACAATAGGAGTGGCCAGGGTAGGGGTAGAACAATAATGCCTATGTGTTCATCACTGGATCTCAAAGCGTTTCACAGTCTTTAACGTATTGAGCCTCACAACACCCCTACATTATTATCCCCATTTTACAGATGGAAAACTGAGGCTCAGGTCACACAGGAAGAGCAGGGGTCTTCCATGGGCTAAGCCCCACACTGCAAGAAGGATGTGGACAAATTGGAGAGAGTCCAGCGGAGGGCAACAAAAATGATTAGGGGGCTGCTGGAGCACATGACTAATGAGGAGAGGCTGAGGGAACTGGGGTTATTTAGTCTGCAGAAGAGAAGAATGAGGTGGGATTTGATAGCTGTTTTCAACTACCTGAAAGGGGGTTCCAAAGAGGATGGAGCTCGGCTGTTCTCAGTGGTGGCGGATGACAGAACAAGGAGTAATGGTCTCAAGTTACAGTGGGGGAGGTATGGGTTGGATATTAGGAAAAACCTTTTCACTAGGAGGGTGGTGAAGCACTGGAATGGGTTACCTAGGGAGGAGGTGGAATCTCCATCCTTAGAGGTTTTTAAGGTCAGGCTTGACAAAGCCCTGGCTGGGATGATTTAGTTGGGATTAGGTCCTGCTTTGAGCAGGGGGTTGGACTAGATGACCTCCTGAGGTCCCTTCCAACCCGGATATTCTATGATTCAATACCCTAATCACTGGACCATCCTTCCCCTGAACAGGGAGGTCTTTAATAAAAAGATCGGAGGGGAGAGAAGACAGGGCTCTTGCGGTGTGATTAGTCTTTGATTGTGTAGGGCTTTAAGTGGAGTTGGTGCCAATTAGCTAGCAGTCCTGTTTCCGGAAAGACCTGTCTTAGCTGCAGTGCGTCATGGGCCCCGTGTCTTTAGGAAATGTAACATATGCGGGCAAGGTTTGGAAGACCAGAAGGGGCCACTGTGACCATCTCATCTGACCTCCTGCGTGACACAGGCCAGAGAACCTCAGCCAGCAATTCCTGGATGACGCTCATCATTTGTGGTTGATCTAGAGCGTGTGTTTGAGACAGAGACAGCGACAGCCAGTCTTGCTGTAAAGACCCCAGTGATGGAGAAGCTAGAGACACAGAAGCGCTAACAGGGCATTGAGAGGAAGGATGGTCTGAGGTTAAGCCATGGGTGGGGGACTCAGGAGATGTGGATTCAGTGCCTGGCTCTGTCCCAAACTCCTTGTGACAGAGTCACTTAATTTCTCTGTGGCTGAGTGTCCTATTTCCCACCCTCTGTCCGGTTCAGTCAGGTGGCAGGACTGTCACCCATTCTGGCTTTGTGCAGTGGTCAGGTCGGTCCAGGAGGTGTTCTGCTCTTGGTGGGATTGAGAGCAGGAAGCTGGATTGCAGTGGTGCTGTTTCTGTTTTCCTCTGTGGTAGTGTGTGACCCTGAATGAGTCAGTGGCAGGTGGGATGCTGAGCTGATGACGGTGGGCTGGGACTGAAGGAAGCCTTCATGGAAAGGCACTGATGCTTAAAATAATTGTGGGGGGAGGGAGACTAGAAGCTAATGCTGGCTGCCTCTCTGATCCCGGTTTAGTTTTATGGCCGGTGGCATGAGCTTGCCAGCAGCAATACAATCACTCCCAATGTGGTATATCTTTTCCAAATGGCTCCCAGGGCTCATTACAACCAGGAACCCAGCTGACTCTTTTGTAGCACGTGGGTTATTGTGAATGTTTATGGTTTCCTCCTTACAGAATTTGTCTGTTAGTTTACTGGGGTCCATCTACACCTCTAACTTCTCAAAGGGGCAGCTGTGGGCTAGCAAGTTGAGAAGAGGAATTGTAGAAAATTGAAAAGGGAAGCCAAGGGACACAAGGAGAACTCCATGGGGCCAGCAGAGTTAAGGACAATAAGAAGGTGTTTTAAAAAAATATTGGGAACAAAAAGAATCCTGACAATGGTATTGGTCCATTCCTGGTGGAAATGAGTTATCAATAATAATGCTGAGAAGGCAGAAGTATTCAATAAATATTTATTTTCTGTGTTTGGGGAAAAACAGATGGTATAGTCTAATCCGGTGGGGATGATAACACTCCTTATATTCCACTGGTATCTCTGGAGTATGTTAAACAGAAACTACTAAAGTTAGGCATCTTTAAATGAGCAGGTCCAGATAACTTGGATCCAAGAGTGTTAAAAGAGCTGGCTGAAGAGCTTGCTGGACCATTAATGTTGATTTTCAATAAATGTTGGAGCTCTGGTGAAATTCCAGAAGACTGGAGGAAAGCTAATTTTCTGTCATTTTTTTAAAAGGGTAAATGGGATGACTGGGTAATTATAGGCCTGTCAGCCTGACATCAATCCCGGACAAGATCATGGAGTGGCTGATATTGAACTCAATTAATAAAGAACTAAAGGAGGGTGATATAATTAATGCCAATCAACATGGGTTTATGGAAAATGGATCCTGTCAAACTCACTTGATACCTTTTTGGATGAGATGACAAGTTTTGGTTGATAAAAGTAATAGTGTTGACGTAATAGACTTAGACTTCGGTAAGGCATTTGACTTGGTACCGCACAACATTTCGATTAAAGTACTAGAATGAGATAAAATGAACATGGCACACATTAAATGGATTAAGAACTGGCTAATTGATAGATCCAAAATGTAACGGCAAATGAGCGGGCGTGTTTCCAGCGAGGTCGTCATCGCGTGGGTCTGTTTCTACTGGGGTCGGTTGTTGGCCTTATGCTATAAAATGTTTACGTTAAATGGTTCTATGATTAAACATTTATAATATTTTTATCAATGACCTGGAAGAAAACATAACGTCATCACTGATCAAGTTTGCAGATGACAAAAAATGGGGGAGTGGTAAATAATGAAGAGGACCGGTCACTAGTTATCATAGAATCTCAGGGTTGGAAGGGACCTCAGGAGGTCATCTAGTCCAACCCCCTGCTCAAAGCAGGACCATGGGATCTGGATCACTTGGTAAACTGGGCGCAAGCAAACAATATGGGTTTTAATGTAAATGTCTACATCTAGGAACAAAGGATGTAGGCCTCACTTACAGGATGGGGGGCTCTATCCTGGGAAGCAGGAACTCTGAGAAAGATTTGGGTTGTGGTGGATAATCAGCTGAACAAGAGTGCCAAGTGTGATGTCTTTTGTGCTTGTACAGCGCCAAGCACAAGGGGACAAATAATAAAAAATCATTAGAGCTGTGGCTGGACAACAGCCCTGAAAATCAGGCCTAAGTGTCTCAGGTTGGGCAACTAAAAACGAAGGCACCCAAAATGAGAGGCAACGCTGCAAACGCAAGTAATCAAAAATTATGACATTATCTTAAATCTCATGAGGTTTGCTGCCGTTGTTCTCAAGCTATTCCACACCAGGGCTCCCTTTCACCTAGAAATTCTCCTCCCATCTAGCCTATACCCCCATCACTTACCCGGGGCAGAGGAGAGCTGGCTGGTTAATGGATTTCCTGTCCTATGACATTTTTTGAGATACTGAAAACATTTCCTGCCCGAATTGGGGTGAAAAGTTGAAATCCCGAAAACCTTTGCAAACTAAAAATAAAAAATTAAATGAGAATAACAATAATAAAAAAATCAGTTTGAATCAATCAAAATGTTTTATTTCAATATTGGCCATTTAATTTTTATTTTTTTTGCTATAACTAGCTTAAATTTCAAAGCACAAAGAATTTTTGAACAAAAACCCGCCGTTTTTCATTTTCAAAATCTTTAAACATTTTGACAAATTCCCAATATTTTCCACAATGTTTCTGAGTAGGAAGAAACTCATCGAAATGGCCCGTTCCCACGAGACGTTTTGGATTTGACGGATCTGTGTTTTCTGCTGAAAAGAGCTTTTGTCACTGATTTCCCTGACACCTCTTTGTGACCCCTAAGGGGGGAAGGGTCCTGAATCCCAGCTTGAGAACCCTTGGTCTGCCACCTCGGGGGCGATGGAATAGGGTGTAGGAGACGCCCCAGGGGCTGACGCACAATCTGGCTCTGAGAGTTAGCTTTGGTGTCACTGGTTTTAAAGACTGGCAAAAGGGCACTGGTGGGGGGGCCCTCGGGAAGTTCTGCAGTCAACCCGTCATTCACCTGAACTGATCTCAGTGGGAGATAAAATACTGCACAGTGGGAGGAGGACAGCAGAGGCTAGACTGGCAGGGTTGGTGGACAAGTCAGTAGACGGATTAAACATCCGTGCATGGAATGGGTGGGGGTGTGCGTGCATCTGCTTCTGATTCCTGTCCCCTTTCCACACCGCCACTGTGTAATTGCTCTAGAAAAAATCATCACTGGATCTGTGATTTGGGTCCTTTTAGATGATGCCCTGAACCTGTTGACCTATGGCTAAGCCTTTGGGTGGGCAAGATCAGCATTGCTCGGGCATGCAAAAGCGCTCACTCCTCCAATCTCTACCCACCTGCCAGGCAGGGCCGGCTCCAGGCACCAGCGAAGGAAGCAGGTGCCTGGGGTGGCCAAAAGAAAGGGGCGGCCCATCCGGGTCTCTGGTGGCAATTCAGCGGCGGGTCCTTCATTCCCCTTCTTCTTCTTCTTCGGCGGCAGCTCAATCGGGTTTTCCTTTGTTTTTTTTCTTCACCGCTTGGGGTGGCAAAAAAGCTGGAGCTGGCCCTGCTGCCAGGCAAATTCCTCTTTAACTGGAATTTCACTCCACCCACGCTGCCTTGCGACGGGCCCCGCTTGCCCTTCATTCTTCTGTTAAACGAAAGCTTGGACTGCCAGTCTCTCAGAGGTAGAGACTCCATCTGTGTCTGAATTGCCCAGTGCCAGGCACATCTGTGGCACTGTACCATTGATCAGTAACCGCTCAGATGAGCTTCAAGTATCAGAGGGGGAGCCGTGTTAGTCTGGATCTGTAAAAAGCAACAGAGTGTCCTGTGGCACCTTTAAGACTAACAGATGTATTGGAGCATAAGCTTTCGTGGGTGAATACCCACTTCGTCAGACGCATGTCAGATGAGCTTGTGCAAGCTTCCCCACATGCGTGAGTTCACGTCACCCCTCGGTCCCTTTGGTTAGCCTGTTAGATCCTCTCCTCTGGAAGCAGCCTGCAATTAAAGTCGAAACAAATCGACATGCACTTCATGATTGAGGATCAAGTTCCAAACTGGGAGGTCAAATTCTGCACTGGTGTGAAGTCAGTGTTGCCAACGCTCTGTGAATCTGTTGTGAGTCTCACGGTATCCGGTGCTTTCTTAGCGCTCCTGCTCCTAGGTCCTGTGATTAGGTGAAAATCTCCGTGTTTATTCTTTGAAAAAGTAGTGAGCGGATAGCCCCTGTGGTTGCGGAGAACAGACTGAAAGCAGGCCCTGCTAAAGGTTCAAAGACCAACAGGCAAATACAAAGATGATTTTTTTCTGAAAATCTCATGGTTTTTAAACCAGTCTCATGCTTTTTGGGACCTGACTTGAACATTTGGGGTTGGCACTTCTGAATGGTGCTGTATAATAACTTTCGCAGCCGGTGTAAGTGGGTGAGAAAATGGGTAAAGGTGGTAAAGCAGTTCAGTTGTGCCAATTCGGCATGTGGTGGGTGCACAGAACAATTGTCACTTGCCCGCTGAGATGGCAGGAGGAGCAGCAGCGGGAAAACCAGCATGTGGGAGAGAAGGTAGTTTGTAAATTCCTAGTTTAAGGCCAGAAGGGACCATTAGATCATGTGGTCTGACGTCCTGTCTGGCACAGGCCAGAGAATGTCTCCCAGTGACCCCTGCATTGAGTCCAGTCACTTGTGCTGGGCTAAAGCATAAAATTAATCCCTTTCCTTACTTTGCACCATCTTGTTTTTCCTTCTACTCTTTCTCTCCAGCATGGCACTTTCAGCATCACAGCACTTTCCAGTCCTGGAGCTCGTTAAATGTTAACATTTCAACCACATTTCAAAAGTTGAAAAAATGGAGGAAAAAACGGGTGGAATTTTTTGTGAAATGTGTCCCCGATAGTTGGCCAAAATTTTTCAAATTAAAAAAATAAATAAATCACATTTGTCTCTTCTTTTTGACCAGCTCTGCCGCGCTGGGCCATTGGCCCAGAATGAAGCAGAAAGAAGAGTGCCATCTACTGAATGACTGATACCTTTGCCCTGGGGCTCCCTGTTCTTTTCCATGGAAGTCTCTAGCCTCACTCATCTTGTTATACCTGATAAGATCCCAGTTGAAGAAAATGTGTCAACAGCTGAGGATTTACAGTAGAAAGTTCCTGTTTCCCAGGGGCACTTTGTTAGTGCATTTGCAGACGGACAGTAGAGAGGATGTGAATCTCTTTTTGGCTGTTAAGGTTTCATCTTGGGGACGAATTGTTACTGACATAAAATCCTCCATCTAGCATACACCAGATTTTAGGGTGTTGCAATCTGCTATTCGTACAGATGGGGCAACCACCTCCCCCACCCCCCCGCCCATGGATTCCATTTCCAGGAGAAGCAGGGATGCAGCTGTCTGGGTATCTATTTGATCTGCCTTGAAGGCATGGACAGGGCATTGCGATTTGCACGTAAAACAGGGATTCGGGCTTGTTTTAATTCTGAAAAACCGAACGAATCTTCCCCACACTTGCCCCGCTGGCTCTCCAAGTGCAGATTCAATGTTCTGTCAGGTTGCAAGTCAATCTGGGCATTGGTTTGAGTTGCTGAGGTATGTGCTTAGATTTGTTAGCTCTTTGGGGCAGGGACTGGCTTTTTTGTTCTGTGTTTGTACAGCGCCTTGCATAGTGGGGTCCTGGGCCATGAATGGGGCTTCTAGGTGCTGTGGTAATAATACATGTAGATTTCTGTAAAGGGATTCACTTGCTCCCGCATGACATTTTGATTAAAAAACTAGAACGATGTAAAGTTAAATTGGCACACGTTAAATGGATTAAAAGCCGGCCAGTTATAAGCTGGGGATTTATGAGTTGGAAGCAACAGAGGAGAAGAAAGACATGGGTATATTGGTTGACCCACAGGATGACTATGAGCTGCCAATGTGATGCAGCCGTGAGAAAGGCTAATGCAGTCCTAGGATGCATCAGGTGAGGTATTTCCAGTAGAGACAGGGAAGTGTTAGTACCATTATACAAGGCACAGGTGAGACCTCATCTGGAATCCTGTGTTCAGTTCTGGTCTCCCACATGTAAGAAAGATGAATTCAGACTAGAACAGGTACAGAGAAGGGCTACTAGGATGATCTCAGGAATGGAAAACCTGTCATATGAGAGGAGACTCAAAGAGCTTGGCTTGTTTAGTCTAACCGAATGAAGGCTGAGGGGAGATATGATTTCTCTGTAGAAATACGTCAGAGGGATAAACACCAGGGAGGGAGGGAGGTTATTTAAGTTAAGGGCCAATGTGGACACAAGAACCAATGGATATAAACTGGCCCTCAACAAGTTTAGGCTTGAAATTAGGTGAAAGTTTCTAACGTTCAGAGGAGTGAAGCTCAGGAACAGCCTCCCAAGGGAAGCAGTGGGGGCAAAATACCTAACTGGCTTCAAGACTGAGCTTGATAAGCTGATGGAGGGGCTGGTCTGAGGAGACTGACTACATGGGCATGTAGCTGATCTGCGACTGCTAGCAGCAAATATCCCCCAGAGGCTGGTGATGGGACACTCGATGGGCAGGGCTCTGAGTTACTACAGAGGATTCTTTCCCAGGTGTCTGGCTGCTGGATCTCGCCAAAATACTCAGGGTCCGCCTGGCTGCCATATTTGGGGTCGGGAAGGAATTTCCCCCCAGGTCAGATTGTCACAGACTTTTGGCCTCCCTCTGCAGCGTGGGGCACGGGTCACTTGCGGGTTTAAACTTGTGTCAATGGTGGACTCTTAACCTAAAGTTTGTAAATCATGATCTGGGACTTCAGTAACGCAGCCCAGGGGCAGCGAGCTCCCAAAAGTGTGTGTGGGGGGGGAGAGGGGGGGCAGAGGCCCCGCCCCCTCCATGGCCCCGCCCCTCCTCATTTTCCCTTGGCTCCACCCCCTGGCCAGGCTGGCAGCTGGAGCCTGGCCGGGGAGCCGAGGCAGCTCTGGACAGCCACGGATCCTCTGCCTGCCTGGGGTGGGGGAGCCCGAGAGCAGCCCCCAGCCTGTGTCCCTGCCCCCCGGGACCCCTGTCAAAGGCAGGTGGAGGGTCTGCGGCTCCCCACAGCTCCCCGCGTGGCTCTTACTATGGCTGGGCTGCAGCGCCGAGGCCCTGCCCCCTGTCTGGAGTAAGAGCCGCACGGGCAGCTGTGAGGCGCTGCAGACCCTCCACCTGCCCTGGGGGGGCGGGGACACGGGCCGGGGCTGCTGTCAGGGCCCCCCACTCCGGGCAGGTGAAGGATCCGTGGCTCCCCAGAGCTGCCCGGGGCTCCAGCCGCCGGCCTGGCCAGGGGGTGGGGTCTTGGGGGAAAGAGGAGAGGCGGGGCCCGTGGTGAAAACTGAGAGGGCCATGACCCCCTGCCCCCCCCCCCCATTCCAGCGTCCCTGACTCAGCCAGAGGTCAGGGGCCTATTTCAGGAGTGGGTGGGTGAGGTTTTGTGGCCTGCAATGTGCAGGAGGTCAGACTAGATGATCACGATGGTCCCTTCCACCCTTAAAGTCTGAGTCTAACTGATCGGTCTCAAAATGTAACTGTAAATGGGGAAGCCTCATGAAGCGGGTGCATTTCCAGTGGGGTTCAGCAGGGATCGGTTCTGAACCCTATGTTATTTAACATTTTTACCCGTGACCTGGAAGAAAACAGAATCCTCACGGGTAAGGTTTGCAGAGGACACAATGTGGGAAATAATGAAGAAGACAGGTCACTGATACAGCGTGATCTGGATTGCTTGATAAGCTGGGTACAAGCCAACAATACATGTTTGAATATCGCGGAAGATAAATGTCTACATCTGGGAACAAAGGATGTAGGCCTCACTTACAGGACAGGGGACTCTATCCTGGGAAGCCGTGACTCTGAAAAAGATTTGGGAGTCCTGGTGGATAATCAGCTGAACGTGAACTCCCAGTGTGATGCTGTGGCTAATGTGATCTTTGGATGCATAAAGGGGATTCTCCAGGAGGAGCGGAGAGGTTATTTTACCTCTGTATTTATCATTGGTGTGGCTGCTTCTGGAGCACCGTGTCCAGTTCTGGTGCCCACGGTTCAAGAAGGTGGTTGATAAATTGGAGAAGTTTCAGAGAAGAGCCATGAGAATGATTAGAGGGTTAGAAAACCGGCCTTGTAGCGAGAGACTCAAGGAGCTCGATCTATTTAGCTTAGCAAAGAGAAGGTTAAGGGGTGACTCGATCACAGACTATAAGTACCTACATGGGAAACAAATATTTAATCATGGGCTCTTCAGTAAGGTATAAGATGATCCAACGGCTGGAAGTTGAAGCTAGACAAATTCAGACAGGAAACGAGGCGTAACTTTTTAACCGTGAGAGTAATTAGCGAGTGGGACAGTTTCCCCAGGGTCATGGTGGATTCTCCAGCACAGGCAATTTTGAAATCACGAGCGGGTGTGTTTCTGCGCTAGGAGTTATTTTGGGACGGTCGTAGGGTCTGGGTGATGCGGGAGGTCAGCCCGGATGATCGCAGTGCTCCCTTCTGGCCTTGGAATCTATGAAAAACATCTGTGAATGAATAATCGCAGTGGCTCCTTTTTGACAGCTAACCTTGCCCGTGACGTGCGTTCAGATCCAGGGATAGCGCCTTTGCCTTTCTCATCCAAGGAGGCCGGAGCACTTTAAGAAGCTGTTCCAAAAACTCTTGGAGGTTGGCAGCCTTATCCCTGTTTTACAGATGAGGAGACTACGGTACAGAGCCGCCCAATGTACCATAGCAGTCACCAGCAGCACCGGGAATAGAACCCACGTCTCTGGTCCCTCGACACTATGCACCACTAGCCCCCAGTCCTGCCCCTTGTCCGGCTGTGTCCCTCCAGCCCTGCTTCCTTTTCCATTTCCGAGGAAGTTTCTCCATTCTTTGGCTTTAGAGACACTAAGCCAGGGGTAGGCAACCTATGGCACGGGTGCTGAAGGCGGCACGCGAGCTGATTTTCAGTGGCACTCGCACTGCCCGGGTCCTGGCCACTGTTCCGCGGGGCTCTGCATTTTAATTTAATTTTAAATGAAGCTTCTTAAACATTTTAAAAACCTTATTTACTTTACATACAACAATAGTTTAGTTCTATATTATAGACTTATAGAAAGAGACCTTCTAAAAACGTTAACATGTATGACTGGCACGCAAAACCTTAAATTAGAGTGAATAAATGAAGACTCGGCACACCACTTCTATAAGGTGCCACAGGATTCTTTGCTGCTTTTACAGATCCAGACTAACACGGCTACCCCTCTGATACTTGACACTTCTGAAAGGTTACTGACCCCTGCACTATACAGTCTACTGCTGCCCTCTAGTGGCTGATTATTTAATCACAAGCCCATTTTCAAATTGTCTAAAAAGCAGCCGGCATCAGTGCTCTGTTATTGCTTGACCGGCTGGGGGAAGCGGGATGGGGTGGGGATGTACCATTTAGCTAGGACGGAACTGGGAATTTTCTGTGCGGTAAAAATGATCATTTTTCAGGAGAACAGAAGGCAGAAACCCTTTCAAGTACAGAGCTGTCGCCTTCACCCACCGCACCATAATGAGTTCAGAAAAGAAGGCCAGTAGGAGCATTTTAAGCCTTTCACTTTTGAGTCCTCTCCTTGGCTAGTGAACTGGCTTGGGATGCCAGAGACGTGGCTTCGGTTCATGGCCCAGTGGGTGATGTTGAGCAAGTCACTTCCCCTCTCCAGCTTGGAAAAGAGGAGCCTAAGGGGGAATATGATAGAGCAGGGGTAGGCAACGGCACGCGAGCTGATTTTCAGTGGCACTCACACGGCCCGGGTCCTGGCTACCAGTCCGGGGGGCTCTGCATTTTAATTTAATTTTAAAATGAAGCTTCTTAAACATTTTAAAACCTTTATTTACTTTACATACAACACTAGTTTAGTTATATATTATAGACTTGTAGAAAGAGACCTTCTAAAAATGTTAAAATGTATTACTGGCACGCAAAACCTTAAATTAGAGTGAATAAATGAAGATTCGGCACAGCACTTCTGAAAGGTTGCCGACCCCTGTGATAGAGGTATATAAAAACATGAAGGGAGAGGGGGAGGGATAGCTCAGTGGTTTGAGCATTGGCCTGCTAAACCCAGGGTTGTGAGTTTAATCCTTGAGGGGGCCACTTAGGGATCTGGGGCAAAAATTTGTCTGGGGATTGGTCCTGCTTTGAGCAGGGGGTTGGACTAGATGACCTCCTGAGGTCTCTTCCAACTCTGATATTCTATGAATGGTGTGGAGAAAGTGAATAAGGAAAAGTTATTTACTTGTTCCCATAATACAAGAACTAGGGGCCACCAAATGAAATTAATAGGCAGCAGGTTTTACAGCGCACAGTCAACTTGTGGAACTCCTTGCCTGAGGAGGTTGTGAAGGCTAGGACTCTAACAGGGTTTAAAAGAGAACTGGATAAATTCATGGAGGTGAAGTCCATTAATGGCTATTAGCCACGATGGGTAAGGAATGGTGTCCCTAGCCTCTGTTTGTCAGAGGGTGGAGATGGATGGCAGGAGAGAGATCACTTGATCATTACCTGTTAGGTTCACTCCCTCTGGGGCACCTGGCATTGGCCACTGTCGGTAGACAGGATACTGGGCTGGATGGACCTTTGGTCTGACCCAGTCTGGCCGTTCTTATGTTCTCTCCGTGCCTCAGTTTCCCCTCTGTGAAATGGGGATGATTAAACTGACCCCCTGTGTAAAGTGCTTCGAGAGCTACTGATGAAGAGTGCTAGATAAAGGTATTATTTGCAGGCTCAGCATCCTAGTATGTTAATTTGCTCAGCAAGTGCATCCTATCGGGATGTACCTGGGCCACTGGGCAGCCTAGCAGGTGTGCTCTTGAGATGATGGACAGCAGGGTAGGTGCGTTGCACGTGCAATACCGGGTAAGACAGTGACGTATCTAACTCTGCAATTTCTTTCAGGCTGGAATGATCCATGGCGAACGTGAGGAGGGGACAATGCACTTCAGACCACTGACACTTGTTCTGTAATGACCTACTCAGTCCTGCTGCATATGAGCCTTATTATAATGATCCTTCTCTGTTCTCCAGGCCTTCCTCAACCTGCAGGTTTCCTACATTCCTCCACCCGGGGCTGCTCCTCTGTTCCCACCGCCTACCCCTCCGGAGCCAACACAGTCCATCGCTGAACTCGACACCATCACCGGTAAAGAGACACTGTTTGTTGCATGTGCATTTCTCGGCTGCATTCTCTTACGTGTGTTGTTTGTGCTATCTGGACACAGTGAACCCATTATCCTGGACTTTAACGCTAGCATCACCCTGCAGACTGTCCCAGGCATACGAACATAAGAACGGCCAGACTGGGTCAGCCCAAAGGTCCAGCTAACCCAGTGCCCTGTCTTCCGACAGTGGCCAATGCCAGGTGCCCCAGAGGGAATGAACAGAACAGGTCATCATCAAGTGATCCATCCCCTGTCACCCACTCCCAGCTTGTGGCAAACAGAAGGTAGGGACACCATCCCTGCCCATCCTGGCTAATAACCATTGATGGACCTATCCTCCATGAATCTATCTAGTTCTTTTTTGAACTCTGTTATAGTGTTGGCCTTCACAACATCCTCTGGCAAAGAGTTCCGCAGGTTGACTGTGTTGTGTGAAAAAATACTTCCTTTTGTTTGTTTTAAACCTGCTGCCTATTAATTTCACTTGGTGACCCCTAGTTCTTGTGTTAGGAGAAGGAGTAAATAACACTTCCTTATACACTTTCTCCACACCAGTCATGATTTTATAGACCTCTATCATATCCCCCCTTAGTCATCTCTTTTCCAAGCTGAAAAGTTCCAGTCTTATTAATCTCTCCTCATACGGAAGCCGTTCCATACCCCTAATCATTTTTGTTGCCCTTTTCTGAACCTTTTCCAATTCCAATATATCTTTTTTGAGATGGGGCGACCACATCTGCACGCAGTATTCAAGATGTGGGCGTACCATGGATTTATACAGAGGCAATATGATATTTTCTGTCTTATCTATCCCTTGCCTAATGATTCCCAACATTGTTCGCTTTTTTGACTGCCGCTGCACATTGAGTGGATGTTTTCAGAGAACTATCCACAATGACTCCAAGATCTCTTTCTTGAGTGGTCACAGCTAATTCAGACCCCATCATTGTATATGTATAGTTGGGATGATGTTTTCCAATGTGCATTGCTTTGCACATTGCTAGGGAGCTAAGCACTGGTGGTGAACACGATGTGATCAATGATCCTTTGGATTTCCAGAAGTTTTTAGCAGAGAGATGGGCCTGGATCTGAACCCCTTTAGACTCTGCAAAAGTTGTATAGAATCATAGACATGTCGGGCTAGAAGGGACCAGTAAACCTAGATCATCCCTGAAGGGGTTTGTCCAACCTGTTCTTCAAAACCTCCAGTGATGGGGGTTCCACAACCTCCCTTGGAAGCCTGTTCCAGAGCTTTATCTACCCTTAGAGTTAGAAAGCTTTTCCTACTATCTAACCTAAATCCCGCTTGATGCAGATGAAGCCCACGACTTATTGTCCTACCTTCAGTGCATGTGGAGAACAATTGATCACTGTCCTCTTTATACCAGCCTCTAACATATATGAAAATGGTTTTCAGATCCTCCAGATCTTCTTTTCTCAAGACTGAGCATGGCCAGTTTTTTTTTAACTTTTCATCATTGGTCAGGTTTTTGAAACCTTTTCTCATTTTTGTTGCTCTCCTCTGGTCTCTCTCTAATTTATCCTCATCTTTCCTAAAGTGTGGCCCTCAGAACTGGACACAGGGCTCCAGCTGAGGCCTCACCAGTGTCGAATAGAGCGGGACAGTGATCTCCTGTGTTTTACATACGACACTCCTGTTAATACCGCCCCGGATACTAGCCCCAGGCTAGGGTGCCCAGACAGCAAGAGTGAAAAATCGGGACAGAGTGTGGGGGGTAATAGGTGCCTATGTAAGAGAGAGCCCCAAATATCAGGACTGTCCCTATAAAATCGGGACATCTGGTCACCCTACCCCAGGCGCACCAGCTGAAAGCGGCACCAGATCCTGCCAGAACAACCCTTGCAAAGCCTGCAGACATATCTCCACTGCTACACTGATCAATCCCTCCCACAACACACCTTTCGAGATCCATGGGTCCTACAGATGCCCATCACAACACGTGCTGTAATGTCATCCAGTGCACTCAATGCCCAATAACCACTATGTGGGTGAAAGCAGACAATCACTGCGCTCTCGAATGAACTCACCCAGGGAAATGATCAAAGACAAAAACACCCCATCACCCGTGTGTGAACACTTTTCACAAAGCGATCACTCCATATCTGACCTCTCAGTCCTCATCCGCAAAAGGAAACCTGCACAACACTTTCAAAAGACGAGCCTGGGAGCTTAAATTCATTACTCCGCTAGACACTAAAAATCACGGACTGACCAGAGACACTGGATTTATGGCTCATTACAACAACCTGTAACCCACTAACAACCCCTCCCCCCCCCGCTGCTGACCCCCTCCTTTCCTCCCTATGACAGGAGGGGTGTTAAAAGGCCACTTCACCTCCAATGGTCCCTTGAAATGTGCTAATTACTTATGCTAAACCGTCCGTTTCACCTTGTGTTTAGCTGTGACACTCGGAGGCCAGGCCCGCAGTAGCCAGCTTCCAGCAGCACAGCTGTACCGATGCACCGATGTACTCCTGGGCCCCTGCTTTCTAAGGAATCACAACGAAGAGCCATACTGTACCCTCCCGGCACTCGTCCTGCAGCTCCTTGTGACGGAGAGGGGCCGGGCCAAACCCGAGTGGTGCTGTGCCCCTGTGGGCAGCACCACTTGCTGAAATGGAGGCCAGCTGCTTCTCCGTCAGGGCCGTGGGCTGGCTGGGCCGCCCCGAATGGGGCTACAACTCCACGCGCCAGGTCCCAACACCACTAGCTCAAGCGAGCCAACTTCTTTCCGTTCGCATGCAAATCCGCCTTGATTAACGGGCTTTAATTCAGCCCTGCCGGCACCCCTCTGGCCACTTCTTGTCGGTGTTTCCCCCAGGGCACTTGGTAATTGAGGGGCCTTCTTGCTCCATTCCTGCAAAATCATCAGGGAACGTTCTCAGCCCAGGGACAGTGACTTCCCCACCCTTCATCATGGTGGTGATGCACCGCCTGTCCAGTATCATTCCCCCGCGCAGGCCGGCCGGGGAGTTGAATTTCGCATGGCAGCAGCTTCATCCAAAATGCGGCTTCTAGCCTCTGGGGCTTTGCCTGTTTCGTGTGTTTGTGCGTGTGCGTGCGTGTGTGTGTGTGTGACCCACAGCAGGGGTGTGTGTGTTTCCGTCACTTTCAAGAGGTTGATGAGCGTGCCACTGCCCCCAGCTAATGGGACGTACCTGGTGCCACACAGGGGCGATGGAAGCTCCCTAAAAGTGTAGGAGGGCCACTGGCATCTCTTCTCTCCGAGGCCCCGCCCCCACCCCGCCTCTTCCCCTGAGGCCCCGCCCCCGCTCGCTCCTCTCTGCCCCCTCCACCCGGCTACGGCCCTCCCTGTTCCGGCACCCCTGCTGCCATGTTTATAACCAACCCTGCTTGTGCTGGCAGAGGGGATTTGAACCTGGGACCGGCTGCGCTAAACGCTCTCTTCCTCCGTTAGCTTGAAGCAGCAGCAGACTAGAGCTGGGTGAATAAAAGATGTTTTAATTCGCTGGCAATTTTGAAAAACTGAAAAAAAAAATTCCTTTTGGTTGGGACCAACGCGGAAAACTGTTTAAATTTTGAGCGAATCAAATGGTGGAAAAAATTTCATTTGGGGTCAAATGAACCATTTTGTGTTGACAAAATCGAACGGCTTTGTTTTGATTTTGACCATTTTAAAATGTTTTTGGATTTGTTAAAAATCAAGGAAATGGTGAAACCAAAAGTCACTTCAAACCACCACCAAAAAAAAAAAAATCAACTTTGTTTTTTTCCAGATTCCTCCCCGTCCCCCACCCAGACCGAACAATTCAGCAAAATTGACGCGAATGGGCAAAATGTTTTGCTGTCACCAAATCTGCATTTTCCCCCCCAAAAAAGCAGCTTTGGCTAAAAAGTTTCACCCATCTCTACAGCAGGCTGCCAAGCCCTTTAAGACATTAGCCCCAAGTGGAGGGCAAAAATCGGTGCGCTTCTCTAGTGTGGGTCACGTGTATCATAACCAACAGATGATGCTGTGCTGGGTGTCAGCTCTTGCAGAGATCTGAGTGTGTGCTTTGTGCACTCTGAGCTTGGGAGCTAAAGCTGAAGCTGCTCTGAGAAATTGGCTTTCCAGGCTCTTGTTTTAAGATGGATCCCAGGGAATGCTTCCCTCCTCACCTCTCCCCCTGGTCTAGTAAGTAAAAGAAACATCCCTGCTAGCATAGGCACCGACTCCGTGGGTGCTCCGGGACCCACAGAAAAAAATAGTGGGTGCTCAGCACCCATCAGCCACCCACCGATCAGCTGTTCGGCAGCGGGCGGGAGGCGCTGGGGAAAGTGGGCGGAGTGGGGGCAGGAAGAGGCGGAGCAAGGGTGGGACCTTGGGAGAGGGAGCGGGGGTGGGGGTGGGAAGAGGCAGAGCGAGGGTGGGGCCTTGGGGGAAGGCGTGAGTAGGGGCAGGACCTCAGGGTGGATGGGGGTGGAGCAAACACCCGGAAAAATGAAAGTCAGCGCCTGTGCCTACTAGGGGTGCACATGCTCCCAGATACCAGGCTTAGGGAAGAGTAGCAGAAGTTGGGGAGTATTTCCACCCTGTGCCCCTAGGACAGCGTGCCTCGAATGGGGCTGCCAGCGGATGTTTTTGCGGCCGTGACATCCTCCAAAGCAGGGGTGGAGATGGAGGGGGGGGGGAAGCAGCCCCTCCCTCCTGTTGCTCCTGAATAGCTGTGCCCAAGGGCAGTGAGATGTGCACCACCTTGGTGTTTGCGCTGGCGTCGCCAGCAGGGGTCAGCACGCCGCACTACGCAGCCTCCTCGGGGGCTCCGGGCAGCGCCTCTGGGGACACGTGGGGCCGGTGTGCGTGGTGCTGGAAGCGGCTGTGGTGTTCGGTTCCCAAGGCGCTCCCCTGGGTAGCTCTCCCGCCCGGCCAGGGGACGGGGAGCCTGGGACTCCACCGGTGGCCGGTGAGTTCCCAACCCACCTTCCCCGGGCCACGGGAGGCAGGGACAGAGAGACGGGTTTGTCAGACCGGCCACCAGCAAGAATTGGTGGCCACCAAAACGTGTTGTGAGAAACCCCTGCCCTAGGATGTGGTGATGGCTGCTTGGGGCGCTGTGCTCATCCTGTTGAGCTGGGCCTGATTCCAGGGCCTAGCCCGGCACGGGGAGGGGGTCGTGTGGTGTGAACCCAACCTCAGGTCTGGATATTGGGGACAAATCTGGGCTGCTTGACCCTTGCTGCTTGGGCCCTTCTCCTGTGCAAAGCTAACGTTGACGAACTGCCCCGGCCTGTTTCTGTGGCTTCAGCTCTGATCTCTTGGCTCAGTTCCCAAATCTCCGTGTCCTCCCCGACCGAGCTGTCACCCCTATGCCTTCCAGATACAGCCGGGGAGGAAGACACCGAAGACCAGATAATGACAGGGGATGAGACGGAGCCTTCCACAGGGCCCTCTGGGTCGGAGCAGCCCACGCTCCCCCGGAAGCCTCCTTCACACCATGTCCATGGGATTAAGAGGAGGAAAAGCGCCCCGAAAAAGCTGCTGTCCAACAAACCGCAGGACTTCCAGGTGAGCAGCAGCAACGTGTGTGTGACATTCGCCTCTCCGAGCTGCTCCTCCTTTACCATCCCATTGACTGCAACATCTTAGCAGCGAAACCTACTCTGGTGCGTGACCATACTGGGTTCTTCATTGCTCCGCAATGCATTAAACTGATCCAAGCACCCGGGAATCCTGTGGGAGCTGGAGCCGAACGCTGCAGCTCAGGGCCGCATCTTCTCGGTTAATGACTAGTTGTGACGGAGCGCTTGGAGAATGTGTCCCAGGAGCTCCTGTGGACAGATCTCCCTGTAGGCCAGACTCCCGGCCGCCACGGTGGGTGCAACCCCATTGATTCCAGTGGGCTGGGCTGGTGTAGCTGAGAGCTGATCATTCCCCAGCATCTGATGGGCTGTTGCCCTTTTCTCCTCCACCTGCCTTTAGATCAGGGTGCGGGTCATAGAGGGCCGGCAGCTTCCCGGTGTCAACATCAAATCGGTGGTGAAAGTGACGGTTGCCGGACAGACGAAAAGAACTAGGATCCGCAAAGGGAATGGCCCGTTCTTCGATGAGGTGAGTCCGGCTATTGTTCAGTCTAACCTCCTTCTAGGCTTGCTTTGATCCTGTAGGGCCCCCGCAAGGGATCGTGTGATAGAGCAGCTGAGACCATTCCCCCTAGCACGTCAGTCACTTGCAGTTTGCGGGGCAGACAGGTGCACAGAAACACGCCCACACGCTCCTCCAGGTACGGCCAGTGCCCGGAGAGAGCCAGGAAACGATTCTCACCTTCTGATTACAGTAACATGTAGAGGCACCAGCTGAGATCCGGGCCCCACTGGATACCCACACAGTGGGATGGTCCCTGTCTGTGATAGCTCCGAGCCTGAGCCTGCGTCAGCCTGAGGATCATCCCTGAGCCAGAGTGGGATGAGTCATCAGAGGCAATTACCTGCAGGTCTTGGGTTCGGGCCCATGCCATTCAACCAGGGTTCAGCCAATCTACAGGCGAGGACCCACCCAGGGACGCAGTCTCTCCAGTCTGCTCAACCTCACTATCTGGCCGGGGGGGATTTTCATTGCCAGCAGTTTGAACAGACTGTCCCTGTCCCTGCTCCGGCCTGGGCCTGTTCCCACACTAGCCTGCATGGTCTCCTGCCTCAGCTGGCTGCGACACTACTCCAAAGAGCTTAGGGTCTAAATATAAAAGAAAGACAAAGCCTAGGAGGGGAAAGAGGGGCTCAGAGAAGTGCACAGCAGGTGAATAGCAGAGCTGGGGGCAGCACCTAGGTCCCTCAAGTCCTGATCCAGTGCCCTACCCACTAGGTCGCGCTGCCTCTTCCCGCCCTGCCGAGAAGTCACTTTTAGGTCTGCACTTACGGCACCATGGAGAGTACAGGCACCGCCTGCCCGGCGAGCACGGGTGTAAATAGCAGTGTGGGTGGTGAGGCACAGCTTAGGCCAGTAGAGTACAGCACCCTACACACCTGAGTGCCCGGGTATATACACAGCTCACTACACCCCCAAGCGGTGCTGTTCTTGTTAGCAGTGTAGTGTCCCACTGCCGGAGCCTTTCCCTGCTGCCTGTCTCCCGCTGGAGCCTTTCCCTGCTGCCTGTCCCACTGCCGGAGCCTTTCCCCGCTGCCTGTCTCCCGCCGGAGCCTTTCCCTGCTGCCTGTCCCACTGCCGGAGCCTTTCCCCGCTGCCTGTCTCCCGCCGGAGCCTTTCCCCGCTGCCTGTCCCCGCTGCCTGTCTCCCGCCGGAGCCTTTCCCCGCTGCCTGTCCCACTGCCGGAGCCTTTCCCCACTGCCTGTCCCACTGCCGGAGCCTTTCCCCGCTGCCTGTCTCCCGCCGGAGCCTTTCCCCGCTGCCTGTCCCCTGCCGGAGCCTTTCCCCGCTGCCTGTCCCCTGCCGGAGCCTTTCCCCGCTGCCTGTCCCCTGCCGGAGCCTTTCCCCGCTGCCTGTCCCCTGCCGGAGCCTTTCCCCGCTGCCTGTCCCCTGCCGGAGCCTTTCCCCGCTGCCTGTCCCCTGCCGGAGCCTTTCCCCGCTGCCTGTCCCCTGCCGGAGCCTTTCCCCGCTGCCTGTCCCCTGCCGGAGCCTTTCCCCGCTGCCTGTCCCCTGCCGGAGCCTTTCCCCGCTGCCTGTCCCCTGCCGGAGCCTTTCCCCGCTGCCTGTCCCCTGCCGGAGCCTTTCCCCGCTGCCTGTCCCCTGCCGGAGCCTTTCCCCGCTGCATGCGGTAGCGTGGACACAACCTGCCTTTCACTGTGGTGTGTAGCTACAGGTACCCGCCGTAAGTCTGGACCTAGCTTTAGTGCTCATCCCCATCTGCACGTGAGAACACTGAGGCCCACTTTCACCCAGCTCTGCTGCCTCGTTTGCTTACTCACTAGTTCTGGTGAGTCTGAGTAACGGCAGCCTTTCCTGCTTGACGCGACAACAGCATACATAGAAACCAGCTCAGCGGCCCGCTCTCGCTGCTGAGGGGGTGGGTCGTGAGGCTAGACCAAAGCCCTAAGAATCAGGCCGTCAACATTTGCTTCCTGGCTCTGCTACAGAGTTCCTGGGGCGGATCCTCAGCTGCTGACAATGATCCTAGGCCCATTGACCTCTGCACTGCTGTGTGACCTTGGGCAAGTCATTGCCCCTCTTTGGGCCTCAGTTTACCTGCCTACACCAGAGATTGTTTACTGCCCTGCTTAATTAGTTGATGTTTGCAAAGTGCTCTGAGATCCTCAGATGAGAAGTGGAAAAATATTGAATTCCAGCAGCTAGTGTAAAGCATCTCTAAGGATCGCACTGTGTAGGGTGACCAGAGGAGGGGAATAAAATATCGGGACACAATGGCGGGGGGGGGGGGGGGGGGGGGGGGGGAGAAAAAAAAAAAAAAAAAC